>DWON01009413.1:0-11417 GCA_018251015.1 Phocides pigmalion okeechobee | reverse complement strand
AGCGTATCATTTATGTAATTTATTTGTTGACTGTTGCGTTTGACTTTAAAAACTAACGATGTATCGTCTGCAAACAATACTATCTCAGATGGATCATTGACCACGTATGGCAAGTCGTTAATGTATACTAAAATAGAAAAGGGCCTAAAATGGAACACTGAGGCACACCTATTTTAGCGCCTAATGATTTTGATTCATATATTTGCACGCATTTAACTCTATTTTCTAAATATGACCGCAGTAGGTTAAGAGATTGATCTTGAATTCCATAGAATTGCAATGTTAATCAACCGTTTGGCTAAGATTGATCGGAAGAAAAAGCCGGCGGAACAGTCTCTTGAGATTTCTTTAAAATATTTCATATTTACAATATTTATTTTTAAGTTACAGTTTAAGCTTCTACATATAATGAGATTTTAATCAATGCATCTACATAGAACCTTAGAGTTAAATAGTTAAATAACGTTTTTCCAAAGTATTTAAAATATATGTGATAATTCTAACTGTATTCATTTGACAATATGGGCTTGAAGCATAACGCAAATAGCTGTAAGCTGTAAAATTATTACTTGTCATGAGGCTTATTAAATATGTTAGCATTTTACAAAATGTACTAAAATCTTTTTAATTGTATTTCTTAAAAGCAGCTCAGCTATTATAATGCTAAGATTAGGAAATGTATGATTAATAGTAGAGTCATATAACAATAAAAATCCCATTTTTGTTATTATGTCCCTATAGTTAGAATCCCAATATATTATCTTAAATAAATTTAATGTCAAGTGCCGTAATCCTTTTTACAACAGAACTATATCTTTTACTGTAAACTAGTGTTCACTTAGTAGTCGAACTTTGATTACAATTCATTAAAATTTAACCATTAAAACAAAGGCTTATTTCGCTTTACGAATTATAAAAAAGAACACTTTTATATAGAAAACACTGCGACTATTAACAAAAGACTATATGTGTTTGATGTTAGCAGTATAAAAGCAAGCAATTAATTTGTCGATACGTTGTCCCCTTCTCGCCTCGTCGCAGCGGTGCCGAGGGCCGGCGATACGGTGGAGGCTGTATAAGCTGCTAAGCGGCGCAAATTTAAACTACTTAACAGTGATTAAGTGTATTAATAGCTTGGATCTGAAATATTTGCTCCGTGGTAGCCGATTGCCAAATATAACATTTAATAAGTCTTAATTTTGCTCGTCGCTGCTAGTGATAAAGAGGCTGGTTTATATCTTGCACAGAGAATTGTGACCGATATTAAGCACGTGGATACGGTCGTCGTTCTTGGCATACCGCATGGCACAGGCTCTATAAATTGTTTAGGTTAGGCTTTTATTACAAATAGTTCTAGATATCTCATGTTATGTTGAGATAACATTATAATGAATTTTATTAAGTAATTAATATTTATTTATTACTTCATTTAATGTATTTTTAACAATTATCTATTATATATACATTTTGGCTTTCTTCATACCTTCTGTATATAAACTTTAAGTATAGAAAATTGCACATTGCACAGTCGTACGTGAAATTTACTTGAAACTGCGTTCAAAGATTTCTCTTCATTAGTTACAATACATACACATATATCAAAGTACATAGATAATCTCTCATAATCATGTTCGTTACATTATATTGTATATATTAGTCAATTCACTGGCAAATGTATGGGTAATTTACCTGAATTAAGTACTTCAATAAAATATCATATTGATAAAATGTATTTGATGTTATCACTAAAGAAACGCTGTTATTGAAGATATCTGCTTATTACGTAAAGTACTTGTGAAATATGTCTCCAAAAATGTATCCGAAGTTGTTGAAAATAGGTTTATGATATGAATGCGCGAGATAGAAACCAATTCTTTTGTCAGCTCTGTCGATCAATCCTAGCACTAACTGCTAGAAATTTTATTTGACAAGCATTGAAGATATCATAATTTTTTAGGTAAGAACCTAAGAAGTAACACTATTTATTCTAATCAAATCCATCCAGCTGTTTTTGTCCCAGGTTCACTTGGGTAATAATGTTATATGTGTATGTTAATGTTATATATTTTTCTTTTATACATGCATCCAGTCATTACCTAGTTGCGAAAATTAACAATTAGAAACAACTAATTTCTCACCCAATTTACAAAAAAAAAAACCTTATTATGCTTCAAAACCTTCCTCAAGAATCACTCTACCTGTTGTTGTAAACTATGAGATAATCCGTCCAGTACTTTTGAAGCTCATCACGAACAGGAAGACAGACAAACGTAACGGGGGACCTTGTTTTATAATAATCCAGATGTAGAAAAAAATAGCATTTGGACCATAGGAGCCAAAGGTTACTAAGCCAAACACGTAACCACTACTATGGAAAACTTATATAATATATATTGACTTCTCCTTCAAATAAGAAAATAAGGTAATTTTCTTGTTAGTTGCGGTAGTTGACGATTTCCTCGACGAATTTTCTTGTTTTCTTTTACTCGCACCGGGCGCTCGGATACCCTAAGGGAAAAGATGGCTCAGTTACTTAGTTTAATACGGAGCCTAATAACACTTTTTAAAGGACAATAAAAGTACATCAGTACTTTCACTTTTATAGATGTCAACTATGTTGTAAATTATCACTGATGATTCCTATAGTAGATTATAATATCCTCTTTTATACTTATATATTGATATATTTGGTTTTAGTAATATAGTTTTATTGGTGTGCAATAGTCCATAAGATATTATATTAAATATTTTTATATAATATTCAATAAAGTACTTACCTACGCTATTCGATCCATATTAAAACATATTTAGATTTTCGTAAAAACACTAGTCTGGAGATACTGTTCTTACCGAAATAGGGCGTTAGATTGACTACGAATTATAATTACGAATGACATCGTGATAAAAAGCGACCATTCTCACAATTTAGAACTGACCCCTTATTAAAAGTGACCGCGTTTTTATTAAAATTGTAATAACTTCGTCAACAAAGGCTTATTCTATTCAAATTCTTCACTCTTTCAACTACTTGTTTTTAAACATTCAGAGAAAATCCTAGTATTTGTTTAAAAATTTTCCTTTCTATGCTAGTTCCCAGCTTGCAAAGTATTATTTTTCTTGTTTTTGTATCATAAATTAATAATCATTTTCTTTATGCTTGAAAAAGCATGACGTGGAAACCAGCACGCCTGTGAACTCTTCATGAAATTGTTTAATGATTTATTACCTAACATTACTTGTTTCAAAGTGATCGTGTCCAGTAAATGTCGATGATGAACAGAAGGACAAAGTCGAAACGCTTCCATTTAATAATTACGTATTCTTTGATAAGTTGCAACTGATTTTGCTCCATCATTTTATAATACCTTGACGGGTGTACAGATCTCTCCTTTTAACAGAACATATGTGTAGTTAATTATAATAATGGTATAAAATTGCAGTCACAGCTCCATAATTTTAACGGATTATCTGTTATCATTATTTTTGTTAATTATGCGAATATCATTTCCATTTTTCGACGGCTTTATTCTTTAATGTAGTCATGTTTCATATTGACAAGGCTTTTCCACTCCTTCGTATCATATTATTGTACATTTATATTTTATGAAATTATTTAATACAAGACACTAGTTATTCAACAGACATTGACAAGGGAAATTTAGGATTCTTGTTTCGTGCTCTTGGTAACTTAATGGAGTTATCCTTTGATATCATTAGAAACGTCGATCTTTCAATTTTGATTACTCTATAGGTTTAATCATTATTGAAAAGGACACACACAATTGTAAAATAGAGTGACAAAAATCAGTATTGACACTCGTACAGGCTTTGCATTATTACAGGTCGCTTTGATAGCACATTTGTACAATATTTGCTTCGGCACACGGCAATGCTAACCTATTCCTTCCATTGTATCTGCTTATCTTCTTTCTTGACAATTGCAGAGCGGCACCAAGCACACAACACGAGACCCGTAGTAGTATTCCCGGTCCGACGGAACGTGCAAAAGTATGCACGCAAACACTCAGACCTGAATTAAACTGCCTGGCTAATCGAAAGCGTAACAATGAGCATTTAAAATAGCTAGTTAAACCGCTACGCCATGTTTCCATGATACAAGTGGAAACAATGAAAATTATTATCCAATTAAAGAACCGACCAAAACATCACTGTCAAAAATACTTCAAATATCATGGTTAAATAAACTATTTGGAATTCAGCGCTCATAACTTTACAGAATACCAATTTTAATTTAGATATCCAAAATATGAACCAATATCGAGGCTGCCAATAACCATCGTAAGTGTTAGGGCTTTATGTATTTTTATTTCTATAAATTGTAAACTGAAATGTTAAAATATTGTACGGTTATAAATCTATTTTTTATAATTTTACACTGAGGTTACAAAGTACCTCAACACCCAGACTTTTATTGCATAATAATGATCGATAATATATTCTACATTTTCATTATTTCAAATTGCTTAGACTTCCTTATTCTAACTTTAGACACACAAAACCCAACAACATTACAAAAGCTAACTTTTTATAATGCTAAACACTTCTATTTTCTGTAGAAATTTCAACTCGTTCATTTGTAGTCAATATCTGATTTTGAAATGCATTTGTAAGAATCGCTTGCATAGAAATATAATTCCATTGCTTTTGCAAATGAGTTGTAAAGTCGCTTAGCCTCCCGATTTCAAAATGTTCGCACGGCAACGTATATTCTGCAAGCATTCTGGACAATGGATGCGATCTGTTTTATGTTCTAAATGGCTTCCTGTCCACATCTTGGCCAAGTCTTGATCGTACTTCACTTGTAGCTGTTTGGCGAAGAAACGGATTCGAAGGCAACCTGTTGAATGTTTTCAATTCGAAAATAGAGCTCCAACACGACTTAAGATCTGACGTAAATCTATTTATCATCTATAACTGCTCAACGTTCTTTCAGTAACAAAGAAACGCGCATAAAATGTTACGGTCATCCATCCAATTTTCGAATGCGCCGAAACCGCATAACTTAATAGATCCGTTAAAATGAAACAAGCCGCGGAGCTACGTGTGCTAAACTTGTAGACGAGGTGTCATTAAATTGTAACTACAGCCATACGCAGTCTAAAATGAAAACTAAAGGTAATAAAATGAGAACAAAACGTAAAGTAAAACAATATGAAAATGTTAATTAATAATTAACTCGAATACTTAAAAGAAAATTAAAAATTGCAAAACAAACATGTACTATAAAATTAAAAAAAGCGTGTAAAAGAATTGTTGGAAAAAAAGAAATAAAATGATGCCTAGACAATTTAAGCTTTTTTTTTAATGCATGCCGAGATAAAAGAAAATACTTACCAAAAAATCGCCATCATTTTTTATTAGTAGTTTACGCGCGCGGTAACCGGCTATTTAATTTAATAAAGTAGCAAGTTTTTATTATTTAAAATATACCTATACCTATACCTACTTTACCTACCCTTAAAAATCTTACCTTTAATATATAACATTTACACTGACTTTACAATTAATCAATCACTAGTAGCCGAGCGCATCGGTTGAAGCGCGACATCCGTTCGCGACGAGCCGCGGACTTGCAATCCCAGATATTCATTCGCAACGACTAACTAAACGCCGCCCCATCGCGCCCGGGACAACAAAGTCTATATAGCGCATGATTGTTTCCCCGCTCTCTCCGGTGCAAATAACTTCCACATCCGAACAGGTTGACAAAAGTTGTAACATATGATTTTTATTTTATTTACGATAATACATCTACGGTAGTAGGCAATGCGATTGAAGTTATATTTTCATATGGACCCGCTATACTTTGCGCCCCACGCTCGGCGACGTATTTGATTTATATAGAATTGTATTCTGTATACTTTTCTTTGTACGTCATAGTATCCGTAATGTTGGATATCCTATTCTACGATATAAGAATACTTAAAAAATGTTACTTAATCATTAACCCTATTACTGAATTATTTGAATCTACAAAAAAAATGTCATACATATGCTTCTGTTTACGTTACGATTCTCAGGTTGTTAGAATATGTAAAATTTTGTAAGTAACATTAAAACATACAATAAAACAAATAATTTTACCTCAATAATATAAATACGTCAGTCAACAACATCCTATTGATGCCTGACCGCTGGATACCGGACTGTTTTCAGAATGAACAGAAATTGAGCCAGTCGTAGGTAAAAAGGTAATGATGGCAAATATTTAAAGCATAAGCAACTCCAAAAGTGTACTTCCGCGTGCGATATTTTTATCACAGTAAAGAAAAAAGACATTTTTATCAGAAAATTGAAACGTAAGGAAACGAAATACAAACATATTTTCTAAGTATCACCGGAAGCATATCAGAATGTTTTGGGTTCGAACACGAGTGTTCACGGTAGAGTGAAAAAAATCCTACCACTCGGCTATTATCGTAGACAAAGGCCTAAATCAAAATCAAAATATTTTTATTCAAAGTAGATTCTTTACAGAATTCTTTTTTAACGTCAATAAACTACCACCGACTCGTAAGGTGTTTCATTTTGGAGAAGAGTCGGCGAAAAAAAATCCAAAACACGCATCTTTGCCGTTGCCGGCTACGCTTTGAAGCGAGGCGACCATCTTAGTCCTCAGGAATAGCAACGCGTCTACGTTCGTGCTCAGATAAGATTTCGGTCGTGTTTGTGGTTGTACGTGGATATCTATGGACTGCGACAACTTAAGTTCAGGGCTTTGCATACTCTTCCGTTTGCTACTCTTCACACTTAAAAAAATAGCCAATAACACCATTCAAACGGAATGGATGAACGGATTTCGATTGTAAAGGAAATGGGTGTCGCGATGGTGTCTTCCGGGTTTTAACTTTACAGGTTATACAACCTTACAATAAGCCTTAAACAATGACTGCGGCGCTCATATATTACCGCAAGTGAGCTGTTTTCTCTAGACTGGAGATGCGCTGACAATTCTCAGAAATGTTGTATATGTGGCATCCGTGTAGCATCTACGAATAGACAGATGTTGTTTCCGGTTGAAGTCTTGCAGCGTTGACTTAGACACAGCGCTCGTGCAGTCCAGCAATCCGTACAAATTTGTACGAGAGGTGTTTACAAGCAACATGCGCGTTACGCCAAGTAATACCCAGCAGTGGCGTAGCACGCAAGGGAAGTGTTAAAATGCTCAATAGAAGCGACAATTTCTCATAAAGGCGTCAGACTTTCAACGTTAAGTAAGAAAGCTTTAACGCCAACGCTCTCGAGATTTTGGATGGTTCTTTACAAGACTTGCCGAAATAGGAACGTTAAAGGGCTTACGGACAAAACGGAAAAAAGGTTGTAAGCACGACGAATTTCGGGCACGATTTAAAGCTTGCTAAATTTTTGCACAAACTTCATCTGTACATGAATGAGGCTGTTTTTTCAGGGTTTCATAGCGAAGTGACTAAACAAGGAAATCATAATTTTATCACATCCGTCGATCCGTCTACACCCGTATCAGCCTGTCCACTTGTCTGCATGTCCACCTATCAACCTGTCTGTCTAACCAACGATTAATCTGTTCGCCTGTCCACCTATCTGGCTATCTGTCTCTCTAAAGGTTCACCTGTCCGCCTCTGACTATCCATTGGTTCATATGTCCGTGTGCCCGTCTTTCTGTCCATATACGCGACCCTTTGTTCAGCTATTTGTACATCTGACCATCTGACCTTGCGTCTGTCGGCCATGTTACCATCGGTCTGTATCATCTGGTGTTTTTAAGATAGAAAAGATGTGTTTTAGAGCTCCAACTCCAACCAAAAGAAATTTCTTCGTCGTTTCTGCTCCTAAACAAAAAGCCCTACGAGTCTGTAGTGTTCTATTGACGTTCAAAAAGAGTTACTAAAGAATCTCCGTTGAATAAGAATATTCTTATTCTATTCCACACGGCCATTTTACAGCTTTTTACAAAACACATTCTTCCAAACGTTCGATGGATGAACATACAAACAGGCGACTAGGTGGATAGATAACACGGATATAGACAGACGAGCGGGCGTATAAACACGTCGACAAACTAATAGGCAGACACACGAACGGTCGAACAAACATGCGGACATACTGATAGGCAATCAAACGCACGGACAGATAAAAGGATTGATGTACATTCGTATTATGATAAATTTATACACGTTTCTATATTAACAGAAACCAACAAAAACAAACGCCAAGAAATCTTTCAAGAAGCAAAAATAAGTTGGTTATTTCTTATTCTTAGATGCCTCTTATCTGTCACCACCATCAGTCTACCATCACATAACCGAGACAGAATTCGCAACAAACTAACCATTTTACGAAGAACTTTTTAACGATAAACAAGTTCTACGAATCGAAACTGTTATTTGGCTCGCGTCCATAAAGAAACGAAGTGCATTTTACATACAACTATATTATCGCCATAACGCATTTCTATTTCAGATAGACGCTATAAAGTCTACCACAGCAAAGAGTTTTAATGGAAAATGGCCAACGTTCGTAAAAATGCAAATACAAATGTTTATGTTGAAATGAAATTGCTCGTAAATTATTAAAGATGCGCCGCTGCGCGTATCCCGGTTTTTTCTTTTTAATTTACGCAGGAATGGGAAGCTTCGGGGAGAAGTATTATTTTAATCTCTAAATATTATAAAAAAACACCCGTGGCTTGTGTCTTGATAAACTCAAAAACACTGGACAGATATTCTCACTGTTTTCAGTAGCTGGCATAATGATTCCTGAGAAAGGTCTCAGTGCTTAATAAGTTAAATTTGTTTTTATAAATTGGGCAAGAAATTTAATAGTTAAATTCAATATAAGTAATTCACTTTCCATTCGAAATAGATATTACTAATTGTTAGTTTTTGCAACTGGGTAATGACTGAATGCATGTATGAAAGAAAAATAATTACCCGATAAGTCTATTACCCGAACGAAGCTGGACCGGGTCGCTAGCGTATAATAATCTATGCTTGAATAAAAATTTCGACAAAATCGATTTAATCTTTAAGAGATTAAATTCGTACAGGCAAGTAGTCTAAAAAATAAAATCGATTTAATCTCTCCTTAGAAAACTATTTAATCCTTAAATTATATACACTTTAAGCGAGATGACCATATCTGTCCTTAGGAGTAGTAACGCGTCTATGTACGTCAGGCTGTTTGTCTAGTTTGAGGTTGAACGTAGATGTCCATGGACTGCAGTGACTAATTAAGGATTTAAGCGTATAATGTCCTATGTCGCATATATTGCAATACGTCCAATGGTCCAATTCTTAGTGTCAAATTTTTCGCGCAAAATGTCCAAAAAATACATTATGATTTTCTATGAAATTATGATATTACGAATAAATTATAATTCGATTTGGACCATTTGCGTCCATTGGACATTCGGCAAGTAGTGCCTAAACAGTTTTATATCTAATTCGCGTTCATTTGGTACTCCTCGCATAAGAAAAAAATACTTATTAAACCTACAAGGCTTAGTACAATTTTTATAACATTATAATAGCCATTCATTCAACTCTTGAAGTTCTTAAGTATTTATTACAATACTTAAGAACTTCAAGAGTTGAGTTTATTAGTAAATAGTTCACAGATTTAAATGAGCATTGAATTTATTCGCCATTGTGCAAACTTGAGCCGGTTTGCAAAGTGGTAATTATATCCTTTAATTTCTGCATTGAAATTTTCTTAAGAGAAAGTACTATGCTACTTCGTGAACTATGGTTGGTTTTAATTAAAAATGTTTTTCTTTATGGGAGAAGAGCAGCAAACGAGCATGCAAACAACCTGATATTAAGTAGTCGCAGACCATACATATCCACGTACAACAATATTTCAAATATAAAAAAAAAATGTTTGTAAACTCTTACAATTTATTTGTAAATTATTCATTAAAATAATAAGGTGAACAATTCAAATGTATTGTGTGATATAATATAACTTATAAACTTACATATGACACTTTGAAGCGAGGTGACCATCTTAGTCCTCAGGAGTAGCAACGTATCTACGTTCGAGCTCAGATAGGATTTCAGTCGTGTCGTGTGTGTGGATGGCTATGGGCTGCGACAATTTAACATCTGGTTTGCATGCATGCTCGTTTGCTACTCTTCTCACATAAAAAATATGAATTTACAGCCACCTAAAAACCCCTGAGTAAGCCTATCAAGGTACTTACTGGGTAGACAATCGTGGGAGCCCTTCCAGTTTATATAGAATTTCCACCTAAAATACCCTCGGTTGCCTTCTTCTAAGCATGTAGAGGACACCAGAAACTCGATACGAACAGAACTGGTGTTCTCGCGTGACGCCACAATTGGGCACATTTTATGGGATTTCCCGGATCCTAGCTCTGATCTGTGCCAATGTCGGTGTAGGACCACACTCATCCCTTTGCTCATTACCGATACTGACACACTCAAATTCAAATTCAAATATTTTATTTCATTACAAGGTAATATATGATTATATACACTTAATGAACGTCAAGGGTTCAATGTAAAAACAGTACATCGGCTTTTGAGCGCCTGTTGGTTAAGGTAGACCGAGAGAACAAAACTCTCGATTCTCTTTTTAAGTCAGTCCTTGATAAATAAACATTACACAGTATAACTTTAGAAAGATGGTGACCTAATTATGTGAGCAAAATCTTTCCACTCATGATCGAAATTTTGATCCAAATGTTTGGCTGGTGGTCAAGGCTATACTTACTGTTTAAACTGAGTTTAGCCGTGACCACGAACCTTATAATTGGCTTGAAATATTGGCAATCATAAATCATTATTCGTGAGTACCCGGCACATAGTAAAATGCATGTATAGGTTACTTTGGTGAATTATTTTTAATATAATTAAAAAATCTTAAGATTAATTATAATAAAAGCATACGTAAACAATCTTAAGGGAGTCCTATATACTTAGATAATAAGATACTCTATGTGATTGAGTGTGTGTATGTTAGTGTAATGTGCATATTTGTGTGTGTGTGAAATGTGTGTGTGAAAAATATACTACCGTTTTCAGTAGGTACAATAGGCGTTATTTTATTTTTGCCATTTTGCAAAAATTACCTTACGATGTCGTAACTTCCAACGTAAATTTACCTGAAACAAATAATTTTACAATAGTTAACATCAGTTGAACTGCATGCTCGTTCGCTACTTTCATTTCTTATAAAAACTGTTAATACTTAATTAATACGTGTTAGAGCCGTTAGAGTTCGCCCGGGGCGGCACCACCGCAACCCTCATAACCCGTCGTAAAGCAACATGTTCTTCTCAAGAGTAGGAACGCATCCGCGTCCATCGTTAAATAGATCTTCTGTTCTATTTGAGATTGGACGTGGTTGTCCATGGGCTGCAGTGACCACTTGACATCAGGTGGCCTGCATGCCCG
>DWON01009412.1:0-11420 GCA_018251015.1 Phocides pigmalion okeechobee | reverse complement strand
ATTAGTATATTAATATTAGTATATTAATATTAGTATATTAATATTAGTATATTAATATTAGTATATTAATATTCGTATCGTGGAAAAAGCCTTTTTAGCACAAACTGGTGTAACAGTAGTCAGCGCACATGACCACAAGATACTTATAAGCAAGGCTTTTTTGCGGGGGCACGAAATTTAGATAATATCGAAAATTTTTCATAAAAGCGAAAAAAATAATGAATTATAAAAACTAATAAAATGAATAATTTTGGTAACCCTTGCAAAAACATTTGGATTTGGGTTTAATAGATCTAAATTATCCAAATACAAAAAAAATATGTACTTACAACTTTCTAGAATTAGGGTGCCCCCAAAATAGAAGTGACAAAAAAGGCCTGCATATACCTACAAATTACGACCATCACTGCATCACAGATTCATCATCAGAATGATTATGGGAATTCTGTTTGCATTTTTTATGAGCCACATCATTATAAACATGAGATTAATTATACGGTTAATGTATTCAGATTACAAGCAAAATTACGGATATTTGAATCGTGATCAGAATTATTAAGCGCCCGGATTTTCCCGGGCTAAGTAGGTGTTGTGGGCGACCCAGAGAGTGGGTGTTTTGTATCCTGTCCTGGTTTCAAACACCCAAGACACTGATTATAATGCTGATATAGATAATACAGTGTCAGTTTAAAACTATTTGTCTGCAGATGGTCGTGTCGCTTAATACGTAAGGTGTTAAAAGGGTATCTCAACCAGTAATGAGGGCAGTTTCCTGTAATTACCAATGTCCTGTACTTAGCATCCCTCTAATTCCTTAGTACAAAGTAGCAGACGTCCCTTAGCTTCAGTTTTATAAAGAATAAATTAAATAGATGTATGTACTCGAATGTCTTAGTACAGTTACTTTTATTGACTCCAAGAAAATAAAGGAACCACATATAGAACACAACTCCCTTATAAGAATTGCATCTTGAAGGCCCACGTGCGTTGAAATTTATGAAATCAAATCGAGTATATTTCTTTGTATAGGCCTAAAGAATAATAAAACAATTATTCATGCATTTTTATCTACTAAAAACCTTATAGTTTTGTGAACTTTGTCATCATGTCTTTGGTCATCTTATTGGACTAAATGACCTTCTTATACTGAAAACAACCCGCGTCCAAGGGCTTAAGTTATGTATATTAAAATAGTTATAATTAGTATAAAAAAATATTATCACCTCTCTCCAGCTTTAATCGCTTATCTCCTCCACATTCACGGGATCTGATGTTATGGTTGCTGTAACAGGCTGTTCACACTTACCCTTCGAAAACCTATTACATTATATGCCAATAGATCATCTCGACACAATAATGGAGAATTGTATCAATTGTTCTGCTTTAGTTCCATATAAATTTGAAAATAGTTCGAACTATTTGAATGATGGTTGGTTGGTTTGATGAAGGATGGTTTAGGAAAAAAAGATTAAGGGAAGTCCGATCGAAACATCCAAAACCGAAATAAGTAATCATTTGTATTCGAAATAAATATGCTTATTTCTCTTCGAATATTTTTAGTATATGTTGTAAGTTCCAATCAATTTTAAATGGTACGATCTTCACCTGGTTATCAAGTATCAAAATAAAATTCGCAACGTCGTGCGGCGACTACGATTCGCATAGCATTGCAATATCAGGTGATATGACTTTGTTTACATCCGAGTGACGTTACGAAATGCTATCGTAACATTCGTAACCCAGAGGACTGACTCATACAAATTCCTTGAACTTTTTAGTTTCATTCATGCCAGTTCACAGAACTATGTTCTTATGAAATAAAACAATTTAGGTTAACCGAATTTTATACCAACGGGCTATCACTTTTGATAGGCCGTTGGTATAAAATTCGTTTAGTTTGTTCTTGTTAATTTTACCACGTTCAAAAATGGAAAGTTTTGGGAAAATGGAATGGTATTTTTAAGTCGCGTGGTAGACTGATTTGTGGTAAAAAGTAAGGCCTTTTTAAATATTGGTATCGTCTCGACAAACTTTGGTTGAATCTGGAACATTTTGAAATTTATGATGGCGCACGCGCACTTACTTTATATAAGACAATTTTTTACTACGATTAATCCGTAATAACCATATGCCAACAACAACCAACAGCATAATATGCCTTCCGAAGCACATACCGATCGAAACAGGGGATGTTCTACACCTATTCTGCTAGTCTGACCCAACGGTATTGTCAGCTCTCTCGTGGGGGAGGAGATGGGGAGGCATTATTCAGGCCTCGACGCTTCCCTCTTTACCTGGGCTTTTGCTCGCCATCAAATATCCTCCGGATGGGTCGCGCGGCACACATGGATAATTTACGTAACACCGCCATATTATTTTAAATATAAAAATGTAACGGAAAAGCAACGATGGCCGTTGCGGCCCCTGCCCATCCTACTATTTAGGACTGCGGCGCGCACTAAAATGATTTATTGAGGCGCGCTTGAAAATAAACCACCAGCGGTCACCCATCCTAATCTCAACCACGCTCAAATTTGCTTAACTTTATAAAACGGTTATAATCACACCACGGCTTTTGTGCGTTTGTAATATACAATTCATAGAATCATGATAAATACAAAGTACACGCAGCACATATCTATGTGCGACTTTCTCACATCGATAAATGGTCAAATCTGCAACTTTCTACACATTTACAGCATCAAGAATTTATATATAGTTCCTACTTGTCGGCTCGAGCCACAAGAGGTCGTGATGACATTTTTATATTTTATAGAGTGATTTTAACACGAATTAAAATTAAAATTATTTTACTTTTCTTTAAGACATCTATTGGCACGTCTTAAGATCAACACCATGACGCTCTTTTATGTCATCATTCCCTCTCTAGCCCATCGCTCTCCACTTCCATGTCTTCATGGAATGCTTACGAGGAATGTAGATTAAAATAATCGTTTTATATTTGCTTTCTAATTTATTATTACATTAAAAATAATAAGGAAAACATATTTACCGTATTTTTTTAATACACTTATTTACTTCATATATAATTATTCCAATAATCAATAATTTCGATGTTTCATTGTGCAGTGATGAATACATTTTTGATCGCTTCTTTTATTTATATGAAATGGAAGTACTTAACGAACTTGCGACCCGTCTGATGTTAAATGATCATTGCCGCCTATGGACATTTTTAACTTCATAAAAAAAGATTTCAAAAATGCGTCTAAATTTTAAATTACGAGTCTGAGATATTTATTTCTTAACTCATCAAAATTCTATGTTCTATCTTTTAAATAATGGAGCGGAACACATTAAATTTTTAAGAAAATTTTAAAACATTATCAACAAAAATATTTGTATAAGATACATGGTATAAACCACATATGTGATTTTTGAAATATGGAATATCTTCGTTATTTTATCCTGTTTACCATTCACGGTTCATAATTAGATATGCACTTGATAGTTTTTTATAGTATAACATAATCAAAAGTACATGCATTTTAAATGCTAACTAGCAGCTTTTATAATGAGGAAAATGGTGAGACGTTGACACTGCCGCAAAGATATCATGAAAAGTTTTACCACCATAAAATCTTGTGAAACTGAAATTTCCAACAAAGAACAAAGCCCAATTATTATTCCGCGTTGCTGTGTGAAAGGAATTCGTAGTTACGACTCATTTTATAATTGTTACGAGTATCCGATTTCCATATGAAATCTCCTTTCAGACGCCATTAGAATTCGAAACGTCACATTCGAATTCAGAATGTCGCCGTTAGAAATTCGGCCAATAATGATAGTGTAATCGCACTGCGATGAGTCAACGCCCGGTGAAATGATTCGAGAGGGTCGTTCACCTTTCACCCAATTTGCCTAAAAGCACCGCGGCCGTGAATGGTTGATACCACAATGCGAATGTTCCGACCCACGGTCATGGCCAACTAAAATTCGCCGGCTTATAGCCGTCCCTTACTAGCGAAGCGGCTCATATTTGAAGGTTGAAAGAAAAGCTATTACCATACGCATAGAAACGTCAGTAACGGGAAAATTCATGCGGATTTTCATGCAGATACGTATAATGGAAGCTTGTCACTGTTGTCAGTGCATATATTGTTATTCATATAAGTGAATGTATAATTCGGGAGCCGTGCGTGCGTGAAGCGCCTTGCATGTTTGCCAAACAGTTCTTAAAATAAATGTCTTAAGGAAATAAGTTATCATTCCCCTGGAATGTTTCTTACGAAGAAGTAATGTCATATGTATGTATGCCGACAGAATATTAATTTATTTATGTTGAATTAATAAGGCGGTGTAAAGTTTTTGTAATCCACATGGTCAGTTAAAACTTAAATAGCCGCTCTACTGACAAAGTTATCGTGACGAACTATATTTGAAAATTAATTCTTTTTCTTACTAAAAATGTTCCTTGCCACTTGTTGACATTTACTGCCTATAAATGAACTATTTAATTGTAATGGTGAAATAATAGCATTATTTCCGAGCGCAACGCTACATATGGCGCTACAGTATACATACATACATAGTTGATAACGCCCGTCATTAAATCGCTGATGCAAACGGAATCAACGATTCGTATTTTATTCATCTTTTATTGGGTATTCAATTTTTATTAAGACGCCTCCTCCTCTAAAACGATACATCTTACGAGCTGAAGTAAGCTTATTACCATTCAATAAGAATTGATTAAAAAATATTTTATGACAATATTTGGATATGACATTTTTTTGTACTTTTTGACGAATTTCCCCATACGATACAAGCCAGGAGGTCCAACCAGCCAGGGGGTAAAACGCCTTTAATTTCGTCTCCCCAGTCCAAAAACGTCCACATTTAATATTATACAAAACAAAAGTCTTATCTGATAAAATCATAATGAGATATGTAAAGACTTAATAGTTTTTTTATGATCAAATCATAGTCCAACCGGGGGCATACAACCGCCACCTACACAATCGAACGTGGAGCAGTTCTTATGTTTCGGTTGGAGTTACAGTGCCCGGGAATATTCATAAGAAGTTTTTACTCCTGAGAACTAAGATGCGATGAGAAAAAGCAACTAGCAATGCATTTACATACGGACTAAGATAGGAGTTTGATTCTGTTTATAATGTTAGCCAGTTCTATTCTTTACTTTGCAGCGACCACTTAACTATGTGGTACACTTTGCTACTCTTGTAGTAAAAATAAATAATTTAATCGGAAGCGTGGGGCAGTGGTGATCGGTTCCGTTGGGCGTGGGCGGGAAGCGTCGCGTCACGTCGGCGAATGTTACGTCTTATCGCGACGCCGATCTCATCTTGCACAGCATTTTAATGCCGCATAAAATCTAACTGTCTGCCGAAAATAAATGCCAACATAATGTGAAGGTAGGTCGGCAAACGGTATCGTCAATGAACTCTTTAACTGGGACAACGACCGCCGAATTTTGGCGTTTAGACTCGTGTGAAAAAAAACTACCGAGCCAACGAGTACCAGGAGAAAATGAGCGAGAGAAAGGTTGTATGTGCCGGTGAGAGGCGAATTTTTGGTAGCACCGCGCAGGCGCTAGAAAGCTTGGTCGGCGTCGTGTTTACCTCTGCGTTAGTTTGAAAAGAGAAACGTGTCTTTTGACTGTTCGAGATTAGTGTTTTCTCAGGTTTCTAAAACGTTGAACGATATTATTTAGACGAATATTTCACTTAGTTTTGAGGTCGAAAATAAACGAAACTGGAGCGGAATGTTCGAAAGTGCACGAACGTATTACGAGTTAAGCCGAATTAACTCTTACCATGCCTAATTAGGGGTATTGATATTGGATTTGGGTTTATTGAAATTTAAGAGCTTGTACCAGTGGCGGCAATATTCAAAAATATTTTAAGTATTAATAACGACCAGCGATCGAAATTCTTAAAATTATAAAAATAAATGCTTTTATCTTTGAAACACACACCACAGACTATTCAAAAATAAATATTTCAAATCACACAAAGTTCATATCTTTCAGCTAACTCAGGACTAAATCTGGACTTTTTAAAATGATCTAGGCCAGGGAATTGATGCTTGATGTTGTACGTACTACGTTTTTTGTACTAAATTTACGTTTCATGTACTCAATTTATTTCCCTCAGTCATTTTTTGTTTTTACTAAACCTGACATACAACAATATATCCGCAATACGTAGCTATAAGCGCTTCATTCGAGTACTTAATTTTATTAATCTTTACATAAAGTAAAATACCAGATGCGCAAGCAGATTTATAGTCTGAATATGTCGCCTGTATGACTTCATACTTAGATTTTCAAATTGGTATATATAATCAAATCAATACTTCTGAAAAACTTATATCAAATGCTTTTTAGAAGACTTTTTCCTAGTTTGAGATTAGACGTGGATGGACTTTACGTGGGTGTTTTGCGTGCTCGTGTGCTGATCTATTAATTAAAAATGTAACAGTCATCAAGAAAACACACACTATTTTTGAATGTTTTGTATGCCTCTGTCATCGTGTAAAAACCACCGAGCTATTTTATGCGAGCTTAGTTTCATAGCTTTTGTTTACAATATAGTTACTGTTATAGTATAGTTTGAGTATTATTAGTAAGCTTGAGATTGAGGCAACATCTAGGAAACAGTTTGTTAAGCTATATTCAGGGGGCTACGCAAATATACTATTCCCTTCTTTTCAAATTAAAGTGTTTGACGTCCCGGTTACATCTAATATATGATGTACAATATGCGTGTGTTGAGGGCACTGTTCCGCAAACCACGCGCTGATAAAGTTGATTGTTGCGGCTCTATTGTTAGCGGGGGCAGCTCAGTCGGCCGACTTTTCTTTTATGGGAAAGAGCAAGTTGCTGATTAACATTTTATGTGAGAAGAGAAGCAAACGAGCGTGCAGCCTATGTACGAACACAGAACACAGAACCAATCCCAGATAAGACTTCAGTCCTATATCTTAAGTCTTAATTCCTATTTTAACCTGAAATAAAACTGGAGTCTTGTAATGGTCTATGATAAGGATTTGAGGACTAATATAGCCATTATACTTATGAGTGTACTTATCTGCCAATAAATTGTGTACGTACAAATCTGTTTGGTTTACTTACGAACACTATTGCTGTGTTTACGTCCTTGCTGTAGGACTGCAGACGGACATTACGTCCGTTTATTCGTGATGCTAAAAAATACAATGTTTCTGTGAATTGTCGGCGCATCTCCAGTCAACAGAAAACAGCTCCAGTTTAGTGCTGCTTCCCGTCACGCTAACTCGACCTAATAAGTTTCCTCCGCAGGGAAAGTGTTCAATGTAATGATAATTAACGTCGAATTTGAAATTCGGACTTCCCGTTAGAGAAACCGCAATCTATCCACAATGACCCTATTTACTCCTAAAATTAGAAATGTGGTTTGCATGCAATCAAAACTAGAATCATTGTTATTCACTCTAGGAAGAATTGTTATGAAGAGACTTGATGTTTTAGTCATAAACGCATCATAAAAGCTTGACCTAAGTTTACAAGGTGGGAGAACTATAGTTCGAACGGAGGGGTACCACCCCCATAATCCGCCCTAAAACGTTACTTGTGTTTTGGTTGGACAGGTGTGGTTGCCGGGTACACTTTGAAGCGAGGCGACCAGAATGGGTTTCGGTCATATTTGTGATTGTACATGGATGTCTATGGCCTGCGAAAACTTACTTTCAGGTCTGCATGCAAAAAAATCAAGGAACCACACATAAGGTGTCATCAATAATTTTCGTCTTCTTCTTCATCAGCCCATGTCAGTCCAATGCTGGACGTAGACCTCTCCCAAGACGCGCCACTGAGCCTGGGCTTCGGTCTACGAATCCAATTACTTCCCGCTGCACGGCGCAGATCGTCTCGCTACCACGCAAGAGCCACTGTGTGGTGGTGAGTCCTACTCTCCATTTGCTTATCAATATAACAAAGTATTATCAAAATCTTTTCTTATAAAACACAACTGTCGATCAACAAAAAAAATCTAACGAATTGATAAGCTTTTGAAGTCAGTAAAAAATCTTGTTTCTCTTAGAAACAGTTTACTAGCTTGCAATAGAATACGTCATAATATTTACAATTGAGACGAGATGCATCCGGATGGCACAGTTAACGAAAGCAATGCAATTAGCATGGGCAAGTGCTTGGCATGCATAATTGCATGATAATTATAACCTATCTTGCATATTTCTTATACGCACCGTACTGACGAGAAATGTAAACAAGAAATATTTTCCTTTATGAATGCGTTTAGTTTAATGTTTTAGAAATAGCAAACCTGTGTGCAATTTAACTGAAGTCAAGTGGAAGCTATAAACATGAATTCATTGTTTGTTTATTTGTTTATGTGAGAAGAGTAGCAAACGAGCATGCAAACCAAAAATGTTAAGGAGTCGTAGCCCATAAACATCCACGTACAACCACAAACACCACCGAAATTACATCTGAATTCGAACG
The DNA here is from genome assembly GCA_018251015.1 of Phocides pigmalion okeechobee. NCBI lineage: Eukaryota > Metazoa > Arthropoda > Insecta > Lepidoptera > Hesperiidae > Phocides > Phocides pigmalion. Next base: position 2,935 of record DWON01009412.1, on the reverse strand, counting down.
TAGATACGTTGCTACTCCTTAAGACTAAAATGGTCGTCTCGGTTCAAAGTGTAGCCGACAACCGCACCTCTCCAACTGAAACACAAGTAATGCTTTACGGCGGATTATGAGGGGGGCGGTAATACTTTCCCGGTCGTACTATAATTCTCATACCTTTAGATATTTATTGGTCAATTCAATAACAATTAGAATAGCTAGGAACTTATAAAACTATTTTCAGATAAAATGTCAACAAGGAATTACCCTTATAAAACATAATTAATAACATTATTAATAGTTTTTACTATTGTTTTAGTCTATCAGAAGGGTTTACAGAATAACATATATTACATTTATTATTAAAACAGCAACAAATTGTAAAGCTATTTTCCGAATGAAAAAATGTTAACAAGGAATTAGTCATATAAAACATAATTAATAAGAAATCAACAATTAAGAGCATTGCATTGGCCGTAAGAGTTGCCGACATCCAGGACTTATAACTGGTAATAACCGAATAATTGTTCCACTGCGAATTATGAAGGTACTGCTTCTCCAGTCAATCTGTAGTGGAGCCGTTCCACCTGCACCCCGGGGGTATTAGGTGCCGGCATCCAGGCCTCACTGACCGAATAATTGCTTCACGATAGATTACGAAGGCAGTGAGGATACTTCTCCAGTCAATCTACAGTAGAGCCGTGCGACCTGCAGCCCGGAGGGTATTAGGCCCCTCGATTAAAAGGTAAAGAGAGAACTCTCGAGACCCGAATAGTAGGTGTGACTAGTAAACGTAAACTAGGCCCTACGCGTCCCCTGTTTCGTTCGTTCAGTCAATCTATAACTCTATCACTTAGTTAAAATAAGAATAATATTAATTCCGTACTTATCGTAATATTTTTTAAAAATAGTAGTTAGACTAGAAAGAATTTAATTACACAATCATTAACGCGTAGTATTTCATTACATTTAATTCTCTTTTGCTGCTAATGAATATATTAATTGAGTAATAAATATCGCCTAATGAGTTCATAGTGTTAAAACAGAAATTTTCACAGCTTCGTAAGTATTAGACGGATCATTATGTAAATATTGTATGCAAATATATTATATTATTACCTTTTTGTTTGTTTGTTTGAATTAAACTTACATAGTTACTCACACTACTTATTTTTGTTTTTTTATCTATTTACGGTCAATAAACTTTATTGTTTTATATTTTTGCTACGAATAGAATAAATAATTTTAGTTTTTATAATAGAGTTCGTTTACATTGTGGGTAATTTTTAATTGTTATTCTATGACAATATATTGCTTATAGAAAAAGAACTGACAAGTCTTGGACAATAGTGGCCAAAAATCCTATTTTAGGCTTACTACAGACATATTAAATACTTCGACTAGGTTAGTTTTCAATTAATGTTTTTATAATATTATGCAATATACGTACGAAACTACGATGCAAATGGAACAATGTAGCTCACGAGAATTTCTGTCCATGAAATAAAATAGGAGAACTGCTTGCAGCCTTCTATAAAAGATACCCGGTACCCGTATTTTATGAATGTGAAGTAGCAAACGAACATGCCGTCCTCTTGACTGTACATTGATCATTACTGTCATATACATATGTAACCAATTAACGCGAGAATGCAGCTAGCTTTCATTGGTATCATCCCCCATGGACACGGACCATCTTTAGATTGTTTAGGTAAGGCTTTAATTATAATTAGTTTTAAGATTTTCATTATTGTACCTCATATAGAATAGGAGTCCCATATGATCAGAGATGAGTTGCTACTCCCAAGAACTGGCCTTATAGATCAGTTCCTAAATACGCGACGTACACAAACCCAAAACTGCGCTCTGGTAATTAGTAAGCGATTGAAGTTAAGCAACATCGGGTGCGATCGGCAGTTGGATGGGTGACCATTGGTGGTAAATTTTATGCGAACTTCCGTACTCAGCGGTCGATACCGATTGTTATCCATAGATTAATGACAGTAATTTAGCCCTTCGACAGACAGTCACTAAATTTATTTCATGAATATACATTGAAACAGCGTAGTGGAGTATATACCAGGAACCAGGATACGTGTGATTATTTTTCATAGTCAATATTTTAAATGTCTAGAATAACAGCTTCGCGGTGTTACTCTTAATCATAATTAATGAAGCTATTATCCATATCAATGTGTTATCAGATCTGTTTAATCGATATAAATTGATTGCTGCGCAAATTAATTTGTCGATAATGGTTGCCTACACTGATAGCTGATTTATGACCGTTAGATTAACCTCTGCGTATCTGTTATTTAGAAATAAATTCTGATGTTTAGTGCTGCTATCGTCGTAAAGGTATGATTTATTTGAAATGGATTGGAATTGAACGGAACGAAACGGATCTTAAGGATTGAGGAAAACTGAATGGATCGGCTATTTGAAGATACGCTTGTTACTCCTTACGTTTAGAAAGAAATATTAAAAAAAACTAAAAACACGCTGTTATAAAAAATTCAACTAAAAAAGTGCATGATGTCAATAAATCACTAAAAAAGCACTTGTTAAGCACTGTTTTTTACATTGCAGTACATTTTTTTCTTATTAAATGTCTTTTATAATAATTAAATGTTTTTTTTTTTGATAAAATTGTGGTTTTTAGGTTTTTTTAAATATAATATAATTTTCTTTTTTTTTTATTACATTATCATTGATAAATATGCAAAGTTTCAAAATAATCCAACGTCTTGAAGTACGTCAAAATCGTGTTCGAAGTTTTGGTGCAAGGAAATTTGTGCGGAAAATTGAAAATTTCTACATGATATTGTTCCAATACACATTGTCAGTTGACACTCTGTACAATGATGGCACCCTCTTAACCCGCCGTAAAGCAACATGTTCTTCATGTATTGTGTTTCGGTTGGGGAGGTTTGGTTGCCGGATACACATTATTGGAGGC
>DWON01009411.1:0-11420 GCA_018251015.1 Phocides pigmalion okeechobee | reverse complement strand
GAAGGCATCCGCGTCCATCCTTAAATAGAACTTCTGTTCTATTTGAGATTGGACGTGGCTGTCCATGGGCCGCAGTGACCACTAAACATCAGGTGGCTTGCAGAACGTTTCTTACTCTTTCATAATAATAATAATAAAAACATAATATAACATACTATTTGTGGATTAACACTCCCTCTGTTTTACTATTATTGACTGCTAGGTAGATAGAACAATAGTTCAATCGAAAAAATATCACCACTGCCCTCATAATCCCCCGTCAAATAGTTCTTTATTTTACTTGCAGAAATGCGGTCGCCGGCTACATTTACACGCAGTCAAGCAATACTTTAGTTTTATTTATAGTTAAAAGCCCTTTATCAGCAGATGACCTGCAAACTCGTTTTTTACTTTTGCGACATAAAACTATGTAATGTTATAAACTAAATAAATAATATATAACAAGTAAATAACACAAGCGAATCGCGTGAAAAATAATTCGTGAATATATTTTCGAAATATAAAGTAAACACAAGCGAACATTGTACGATTTCAATCAATGCAGAACCAGAAGCAAATATTTTAGGACAAAGTTGTTTATTGTTGATATTAAATAGTAACAAAAATCATGTCCAGCCAGAATAGGCTATTTTTCACTACGCTGTTCGAGTGTGGATTGGTACACTTCATGTGGAGAACTTTTAGGTACGTCAGTTTTTTCACGATACTTTGGTTCTCAGTTTAATCCAGAAAAAAATAATATGTAAAACGAAAAAAAAATACACATATAATTCGGAAAAGTCAAATATTATGATTCATGCTTGGGATTCAAACCCTGGACTCCTCGTGCTGAAACCCAAATCGTAACCACTACTGGATCACTGGTTAATAATAAAAACAAAGTACTCAATATATACGTGTAGACTAAAATTTATTTCTTGCACCCTTTAAATGGCCGGCAAAATATTATTACACACTTCATTCACATTGCATACGTAACGGTTTAAAGATATTATAGTCCCATTTATGAGGCAATACAAAAATATATCTAGGATCTTTATACAAATACAACACGTTAAAAATATAAGTAAAATACAATACGTTATAAAAAAAAACATTTAGCTTTGTAGGCTGAAGATTTATTTTTACTTGTAGCGCTTATCTCTGTAAGCACCAGTTACATTTGAAAAAATCTTTAATTTGATAGGCCATTTATAAAGTAAGTCTGTGAAATTACGCTACGAGTACTATGGTAAGGAGTGGAATTATTGCAGGTACTAAAACCTAAGCTAAATGTATGAACTTAACTATGCTAAGATAATGCAAGAAAGAAATCGGAGACTCGGATGCAAGCAGATGGTATTTTAATTATGTTTTTGGATTGCAACCAATCTTGGATAATTGTCTCCATTGATTTTTGATAAGAGTACCTTGAGACCGATTAGAGTTGCTTAGATGCTTGTGAAAACAAAGAACTATTAATATTATTCTAAAGAAACTTATAAGCAAATGAAACACGAATAGTTACTATTTCCACCATTTGAAACGAAAACCCAAAAACATGTCGCAAATGCAAACAATATTTCAGTGGTATGTTATACGCTGGAAGGTATGTGTTCGATCAGTTAAATATTCCACAGTAACCCGAACGTTTTCAATCCGTCGAATTACATTCGAAATAAATTATACGAACGGTTCATGAAATGAGAGATCGGATCGAGTATGCCCAAGAATAAGCTTAAAACCTCAATACTTCTCACATTTGTCACAAGAGCGGTCGAATTACAACGGAGTCATACGAGTAGCCAGCGTGCTCAAGCAGCTAAGCTACTGACACTATGTTGTAATGGCAACCAGGACAGGCCCACTTTTAATTTTCTTTTAAATATTAAATACATTTAAACTCTTCATAAATCATTTCTGCGTTGTCATGGTAAATCAAACAATTCGACGTGTTAATGTAATGATTGTATCTAAATAGATTTAGATAATAAAATAAAATAAAATAAAATAAAAATTTGTATATTTAGATGTGATGTGATGAAATAGATTTATCTTCGTAAATACCACAATAAATATTAAGATTTTAGGAAAAAAACTGTTTTCTATTTCAAATTATAGTATTAAAAGTAAGAATGTTTTAAATGTAATTTCACTAAGCGGCTAAGTTGGAACATATCACTAGTTGTACAAATATTGATGAGGTTTACAAAGATTAACAGAATAAATAATTGAAAATTTAGAAATATCTTTTTCTCTTGGTTTTGTAAAATTTAAATAAAATGAAACTATTAACGTTACGCAACCAATGCTATTAATTTTAACGCCGTGCATTGAAAAATCTCTAAATTATTATTCACCAAATGCAGTTTTAAAAGTTTTCTAGAGTGCATGTACAAAATAAAACATATAAAAACAAAGCCACTGGCGGTAGACACCATAAATCCGATTTTAACGCATTTGTAATATTGCTATGAAAGTATATTAATCAAATCGTTCGGATTAAAACTAATTTCAAGTATAATTGAAAATAAATAATACTTAAAAAAACTAAAAATAATGCTTTTATAAAAAAAATCCAACAACAAAAGAATATATAAGAAAAAAATAGTGCAATGTAAAAAAAGCATGGGGTACATCGTATCAATGAAAAAGCACATTAGAAATCAATAATAATGCAAGTGATATTCAAACCCTCTCTTGCGTAGAGTTGCCTAGTGTCATAGTAAAATAATAATTCTGCTCTAGAACATGAATCTAAATTCATCGCCTCGAATCTGTCTGAGAATGGTACCCAAGACCCAGAACGATACGATACCGTCAGAACGACACGGTGACCACTGCGCTAAGCAGGTCAACAATTTAATGCATTAGATAATCATTATTACTATCACCAACCTATTACTGGCCCACTGGTCTTAGCACGGATCTCCTTCAGAATGAGCATAGATTCTGGGTAGACTATCCACTCTTCTAACATAATGCATCACAGATTTTTCACGCCCTGGAGAACTTTGAAGCAAACTGTTTAGCATGCAGAGTTCAACACGATATATTCCTTCCTTCCTTCCTTCATTGTCGGATCAACGGATAATGAGTTTTTAGAGTGCACATAACTTCAAAAAGTGCGGACGTGCTATAAATAGGCCAGTAATTAGTACAAGCACATAACTTCGAAAAATACATACTTGCTATACATAGTCTAATACAATATAACTAAACTTCATTTTACTGCTTACATAAGTGTTATATATCCTGAATTAGTTTCCAGTAACAATAGTATTCCTACAAGAACGTCAGCAGTCAACGTCAAAGCGGCTATTAAGCAGTGCAGCACGATTCGTGAAACGCACTTCGTTTTTATGCCAACGGGCAATATTTCATCAAATTCACTGCCGATTTGATGTTCATGCCATTTCAAACAATGCCCTCTTTTAATCAATTCTTGTAGTTCTATTTTGTAATGCCTCAAACTTTTATCTTGAAACTTTACGTGCCCAATATATATTAACTGTATTCGTATTTAGATCAAAATCAAAATATTTTTATTCGAAGTAGATCCTTTACAGAAGTCTTTTTGAACGTAAAAAACTACCACTGACTCGTAAGATGTTTCGTTTAGGAGAAGAGTCGGTGAAAGAAACTACAAAAGTTATATAGTATATATACAATATATGTATTACCAAGAGACAAATAAAAGTTATAACGTAGTGATTAATGTTCCCGCTCCAACACTGAGAGACGGGTGTATAAATCCTAAACATGCACTCCCTATGTTTCAAAATCATATACGTGTTACTTGTACCTTGCTGGAACTGAGAAGGAAAAATCCTAATGAAACCTAAATAATTAAAAGCTCTCTGTAAAGTTCGCAAAGGTGTGTGAAGTCTACATATCATTTGGTCATTTGGACTTTGGACTCAATATTCTCATCCTAAGAGAAGCACGTTTTTTCCAACAAGGAGAGAATTTTATTGATAAGAAATGCAAGTCTTAACAGTTATATTATATTTAAAATATATATTTTCAAATTAAATTAACAGAATGTTTTATCGTAATTTACACATGTAATATAAATTTAGATTGAAAGGAAATTTTCTTATAGTGTAATTTTAGGTATAGTAATTAGTATTCTACTTAATAAAAATGATAAGTAACATTATAATTATAGATAAAACCTAGACTCAGCTAAAACCATTATTAAAGACAGCTATTTTTAGTAAGGTAAGGTAAGACTGAGAAACATTGTTGAAAAATCATTCCCTGAGGGATCAGTTTAATATGATATTTTTTTTTATTATACATCGAAAATACATAAGACATGTAATTGAACATATTGCACGTACAACTAGCGGTCTTATCACAAAAAGTGATCTGTTCCAAAAAATCATCAGGTGGTAAAATGATACAACTACCATAAGAGAAACAAAATAGGGATGTACAAATATATAAATAACGAAGTATTATATGTACATACAATTGCCAAATTCATTAAAATACACTCTGACCGTATTTAAAATTAAATTTTAAATAAAGTTAAAATTACAAGTTGATGTTTAGTCTTCTGTATACAAATAGAAGTCAATATTATCTCTGTTTTTGGAAATTCATCCAACAACAGTAAAAATAACGAGTTCTAAGTGATCCATAAACTTTAAAAGCATTTTATCACGAAAAAAGGATTTTACTGGAAATAACAATTGTAACTTGTTTTTTATTTACATTAAAAACTAACAAACTACTAACTGACGTTAAATGGTCTCAGTACCCCATGGACATTAAGACCCAGCCTCAAAATAACTGAAGAACTATATTAGATCTTACGTAAATGCGTTTCGACTGAGAACTAAACATGATCTTGAAGCTTGCTTGAAAGGTAGACATTAGCGAAACACCAAAGACTTTTTAGGTGCCAATCTAGACGAAGGTAGACCTTTCTATCCAATAATATTATGAATAAAATTTACTTTTATTTGGCAAAATTAAAGATTAGTAACAAAAATCAAAATTATTAATTCCCGTGCTTGTGTAAATCTTGTGTAAAACTTTGAGAAATCTAAATCTTTGGATTGCCCAATTCCTAAAAGTTTCGCTGTTCTCTTAAACAGCCTCTACTGGAGCTCAAAGTTTTGGCCTATCTAAGTTCAATTTACCTAAATTACACATTGTTCTTTTAATTAGCCATACTATTTGAGGAGCTCATAGCATCTCAGATTCTCGAACCTAAGTTCTTCATACCTGAAGACAGATAATAGTTACGAGTAGTACGTATAAGTCATTCGATGTTTTAATGATGGTTGAATTATAGTTCAACTGGAGTGGTGACACCCACACCCTAATAATACGGAAAGTTCAATTTTTGTATTTTGATTATAGAGATGTTGCTGTTAGCTATCCATCCAAGCGAGGCGACCCTTGTAATTTTCAGGACAAGTGATGCATATAAGACCTCAATAGATTTTCAGGTTTGTTTCAAGCTGATATATAACCCCAGGGATTACAACAACCGCCTAATATCTGGCGATGTGCAGGCAGGTATGCTATAATAACAGAAATAAATCTCAAAGTAGGTACAGTAATCGTTCAGCATATTCCGTGTTAAACTAATATAGTATATTTGTAAATCAAAGGAAACCTTAGCTGAAAACTCAAAAAGCCTGTCTTGTCACCGACTGTCAGATATTTCATCATATAATTTTTAACGCAGTCGTTGTAAATAGCTCATATCTTATTGACGATCTGTCGGCCGTACGCGTTGAACCTCGTGTCAGGGGCAACAGATAAAGCTCGGCTCAACACTTATTGCTTTAATTTTCATAAAATATGCCAATATTTTAATCGTAAAGATTAATTGGCAGTGAAAACATAGTCACGTTTATCATCAATTTGACTACATCATCATTAAACACAACAATATTATCAAATTTAATATTAAGAAAGTTCGTTGTTAGGGCTGTCGCGAATATCGTAAACGATAAGAATTTTTCACGTTTAATATCGATTTGCGCTGCTTTGGGGATAAAGATTGACTCGAATGGCGTGATGGCGAACGGTATGACGCTCTGTTATGCTGTCATGCTCTTCTTTATTACTGCTCCCCACTCTTTAGTAATTTTTTGTGTTTATTTAGAATATTTTATTATAATAACATATTTAAGGCGAGCCTCACGTCATCTACAATAACGCTTTCTTGATAACCTAACACTATAGAATTGGTAAATCCGCCTACGATACAATATAATACTAATACTACTAATACGTATAATACTAATACTTTCTACACTCATGATCCCATAGTAGAGAACCCAGAGATGTGTATGGCGTTTACAGATACAATATCATAGACACAAAAACCCATATGATATTAAAGTAATATCCTCACGAAATTTATACATTTTACCATGTACCGCGTACTCACGATTAATGGTTTTCAACTCAAGTCCTAACCACTGGATACAACTACGTTAAGCTGAAGTGATCTCCACTGAATGTTATTAATTTTCCCGGTTGGCAAGTGACAATAGAGAACAAGAACCAACCTAGGGACTTCAACCGTGAAGATGGTTTTAATTTAGCACAAACGTGAAATCCAGTGGTTAGTTCATACATAATTAATTGACCATTACCACCTGTCAACGTTTTCTTCCGCCACCGCAGCTTAGCCGTGAGCATGAGCCATGCAACTGATTCGAAATATCGTCAATCTTGAGTACCCGATACTAGTAAAATGTAAAAAACCCGGACTTATAATAAATATCTATTCTTCATGAAATATGTCTCCCTAGTCGGGAATGGAACAAACAATCCTTCGCGTATCCGTCTGGTTACCGCTACGCAACCTGTGTCGTCAATACAAAGATAATAAAAATACAAAGATATATAAAAAAGAGTGCAGTTAGAAGTGATTGCTTTTTGAGTTACAATAATAATACAAAGGATATATAACAATATAATAAGGTTACAATAATAACAATAAGGCATAAATACAAAGGATTATTACTTTGTATTTATGCCTTAAATGTTATTAAAAATGTATTTACGTTGTTTAATAAAATTTCTGATAAACAAAACGGCTTATTAATTTACCATAAGAATATGGAATTTGCATAATAGCATTGATATTCCGCAAAAAGAAAATCCCGCTGAGTTTTGTAGATCTTCTTAGTAAATGCTTGTATCAACAGTTTGTAGAGGCATTTTCATAGGCTCGCCCGTGGCGGTACCACCGCCACCTTAATAACCCGCCGTAAAGCAACACGTTCTTCCTGTATTGCGTTTCGGTTGGGGAGGTGAGGGTGCCGGATACACATTAGTGGAGGCGACAATCTTAGTCCTCGAGAGTACGAACGCGTCCACGTCTTCAATAGAACTTTAAATAGAACTCCTGTTCTATTTGAGATTGGACGTGGTAGTCCATGGGCTGCAGTGACCACTTAACAGCAGGTGACCTGTATGTCCGTTTCTTACTCTTTCGCTATAAAAAAAATCCATAACTCAGCTAACTTAGTCATATGTCTTTGTTAATTAATAATAATATATTATGTTAAATAATATATGTACTTGTGCGTTCGCACAGAATAAAAGTCGATCAACAAGGTCGGTGATGTAATAAACGGTGACGAAGAAGAAACGATAATTATCTAGAGTTCAATTTGATAGCAGTCACTTCGAAACGTCATTACGACCATCGATAGTATTTATAACATCAATATGTATAATGAATAACTTCAAGAGAACAAATGCCTTCTTTGCATATACATTGCATGTCTTTTTAGGGCTCGACTGCCAAGTAGCTAAAAAGTATGTGCGAATTTTTCTGTTAGGTGGGCAACAAAAGACCATGTCGTCTACCATTTTTAGTTATCGTTGAAGCTTTTCAACATCCAAATCAACATCAAAAAAGACTGAAAATGTATTTTTGGGCAAGGATGCATTGCTTCATCTGAGAACCAAGATTTCCACCTCGCTTTTAGGTGTAGCGGGCAACCGCATCTCTCTAAGACTTAAGATGTTTTTAACGGATTATGAGAATTATGGTGATACCATCCAAGTTGAACTATAACTTACAACCAGGCTGCAAGCGTAAAACGTGAAACCTTTTTATTTTATGTATTATTTATACTTGCGATTTTTGTTGTTTAAAATAGAAGGTTTTACACAGTAGACATAAATACGAATGAAACATTAAATTAAATCAGTAAACAATAACTTCATAATTGATACGAAAAATAACTAACTAGAATTTTATCAACGCGTACGAATAATTATGTACATATGTATATTATCAGGTATATATTTATATTTTATATACACAATCAAGATAATATATTACTCGTATGGGTTTTCTTGCATTAGGTACATACACATATTTTTCTACGTTATTTTTATTTTTTCTATTTTATCTGGACATAATTGTGTCGGAAAAATCAGAGCAAATTTGAATCTCCAATTAAGGCTGTTTAAACATAAAGAAGTACTATTTTAAAAAGGGATAAATAAACAATTGCTGAGTTATAGCGAGTATCGAATTAGACAAATGAAAAATAGATCTTAAGTTTAGCTTCTGGATAATTGCAAATGCCTTAGGCATTTAGTAAGATGGATTTGCTTTTATACCAATTAGGTGCTAAATAAATCCATTGTAGGCATCGGTCATCGGAGAAAAGGTCATTCTAAACAAACAAGATTTAATTTGCTTTTTAATCTTAGAGTAATTCAATCTAGAGTATACTCGATTTTAAAAGAAACATTTACATAATCTTTGAACTAGAAATCTTAGTGATTAATTCAGCAGTTTGGTAACATCTTTCATTGATCACTATTTTCCACGATTGGAAACCTCAAATTCGTGTCGTATGGAAAAACAAAGACATTTTTACTTCCAATTTTTTTCTTTATATATATAATTTGATACCTATTTGACAATTTTATCGATTATTATATATGCGGCCTTTTATATTCCAGTGCATTGGAACCCAGCCGCCATATTTGCTGGTAGATACATATTGCTGTTGTTCTTGTTTATTGTGTTATGTTCACATTTTTCTTTGCTCGTTTTAGATATATCATACGCACGAACGTTTGTAAATTTAATCATTTTTATATGCCGTTTTATAAGCAGTATTTTAATTCAGTAGTATTTTATATGCATTATTGTGTGTCTCACTTAATACAGTTTTCATGTCAATATATAGGACCCTTAATAAAGCTGTGTGGGCTACGTATCTTACTCCGGTCCAGTATTAGAATTCGATATTAAGATTGGTTCTGTGTGGAACGTTCCATTCAATGAATCTCGTAGGAGACAACTACCGAATTTTATGTCCTCTATTAAATAACAATGTGTTCTTAGAAAATACTCTAAGCACGATAACCCCGGGAAATATGTGCCTATTGAATCTAATAATAAAAATATTGATGCGTCTAGTATATAGCCCGACATGATAATCGTGATTTTAAGACTTTACGAAAATTTAAACTTGTATAAAATAAGGAAAACGTATGAAGTACTTAGTCGAAACTACGCCAGAGTATTATCGAAAACGAGTCGAATGGCCACTTGCGTCGGTAACCCAATGCTTGTGTCGCCTTGAAATTGTTCTTATTGTCGCGTACCAATGAAGCGCAATTTGAGGAACATTTTAAACGGTAAAGTTCTCTACCTGATTAAATCGTTTGATCCAAAAACTGCCAACATTTCATAAATTTATAAATCATACTAATATATACAAATAAATATAAATAAATATTCAAATATAAAAATTCAAATAATCAAAATTATAGAATTCAAAAAAATTATGCAATTTTATTTTATTTCATCATATAAAGGGTACGAGTATTTTTTTAGTCTAACCCCTGTCAACAGTTTTGCCCTGCCACCGCAGTTTAGCCGTGACTACGAATCACGCAACTGATTCGAAATATCGGCAATTAAATAAGCGTTAATTGTGAGTACCCGTTATATAGTGAAATATATAAATTTCTCGATAATATTAGTTTAAAATTGTATAGTTTAATGAAGTGTCAAAATTTCGCTTAATTTTAATTAAAATAGTATAACTATACATCGACCGAGGACATATCACCTCCTTGCTGTCATGTATGTCTTGTTTTTTTCAGCGAGGTGCTATTGCCCACTAACAAAGACCTTTTGTTAATTATAATAAATATGCTATATTTTTAACTATAGATTTATATAAATCTTACTGCAATCGTTGACTGTTTACTTTCACACACACGTTAATGTTTTAAATTTAACTAAAAGTTAACTTTATTATGTGTTACACCGGAGAACAAAGCTTTTGTTGCACCATTAAAATAATCGAATACTTTAATTATAATGCAGTATAAAATATACTACAAAAATTAGATACTTATCGATAATTATGTTAAGAATCTTGCAGTTTATTAATTCTCAAAGTAAACTCATTTCATATCTCACACATAAATGATCATTACTACTTTTATTCATTGTTACAAACAGAATTATCTACCTAGAAGTATAAATATAATGCAGAACAATTGATTAGTCACAAAAGGTAAGTATTCGCTACCGTGTCATTGTATGTAGCTCGAGTCATAAGTTCAAGTGGAACAAAGGTTATAAGCTAGAGCTCTAAAAATGCGTATTATTAACTCTTATATTATAAAGGATATAATAATAATAAGTTTACTCGTTGACTTTCATATTCATCATTAGACTTAACGAGTTGATTATGCTTTCCTAATATAAGACAAAGGATTCCATTCAAAATAAAATGATTCATAGGTAACGCAAGCATCGCGCGTATTGGTGATCTCCGTACAGTTGAGAATTTTTTATAGAAAACTCCAGGGAATGTAGGTTTTCTCACAATCTTTCTCTTCCCATTGAAGCTAGTTACCGTTACTAACTGTACATCATCCTTAAAAATCTAAGTCAACATTACGTGCCAGGTAATCCTACGATCCTCGCGTATTCGACTGGAATCCTAACACTAATAACAGATAGATGGAAGAACTAACGGTTCGAATACCACCGCCGCTCTGAAATTTGCCTCAAAGCAAATCTCGACTAGCTTGGAATGGTACGACAATCTTACTCATGGGTTGTACCAAGATACTGGTAGATATGTAAGACTTTAGTCCTGCTTCAAGTTGTATGTGGACGTATATGGACTGCGGCGGCTGCATAACATCAAATGACCTGGAACCTATCCACAAACGCGAGAATTTCTCGCTAGAAACACGTGTAGCGGTACTTCAAACTACGAGGGTGCGTTTTTATGTTCGCGGAATGAGGGACAAGGAGGGAAGATAGAATGTCCAAATTATTTTTCTTTTTCTACATATTCTCCTGCAAGATGAATACATTTTTCAGATCGATGTATTAACTTATTTAAACCCTCATAAAAAAATGTTTTGTCCTTGTCGGAAAAATACGAGGAAATTGCGTCCTTAAC
>DWON01009410.1:0-11420 GCA_018251015.1 Phocides pigmalion okeechobee | reverse complement strand
CACACGCCGGGTCCAGGGCTTGAATCCCAGGCACGCACCCCAATGCTTATAAGATTCAGACGTGTCGAACGTTACAATATTATTGACTTTCGACGGTATATACAGACCACAGTAATGAATAATATAAACAGGAGCACCGACTCAATAAATTCTAACACATAGGTGTATATGTATAGTATGTATAGTATATGCAACGATATTATCACGTGATTATTAATGTTGAAAATAAATACCTCACATAAATTTAAAATGAATTCTCGTGACAATTTACGTCATAGATCACAGTGTGAGAAATTGGACAGTTACGTTATTATTTTCATTATTACGAGTGAGTCAGTGAGTGATGACTGGGAAAATGAGTAATTCTAAAAGTATGAGGGTTTTCCTGACAATCAAGTGTAGTTCATTCAATAACGCTACTTGTTGCGGAAATGCAAATGATGCCATTTTTAAATGTACATTTATAATTAATTAAAGGGTATTTATAATTAATGAAACTAAATTAATTGAAAACATATAAAACATTTTTTTCATTTTATTATAAAACGGGAAATCACGATAAACGTTTTTTAATTACCGATACTTCGAACCAGCATGGCTCGTGGTCACGACGAAAGCGTCAATCATGAGTACCCAATATATAATACAAAGTATATATTTCGTGATTTTATTAGTTTAAACGAAATTATAAATTTATTTAAATATATTATTTACATAAAATTACATATACATATGTTTCGTGTATCGGTAGATTCGCTACCTGTCGTTGTGGGCAACAATTATACTCGAGTCGATCATCTTACTTCAAAGGTAGCAACGCATTTTCTTACGGTCGATAGATTATATCTCTGGATAGAATTCAGCCATGTTTAGGTTAGGTGTTGATGACTATAATCTGCGGCGACCACTTAGTATCAGATGACTGGCTCGTCTACTACTCTTCACATATAAATGAGCATTTTTTACTTATAAACTCTTATTTCAATTTTACATACAATCTTTACTCCTATTCATCATTCCTTATCATAGTTAATAGTGCGAAAATGAAGCGCGAATTTTACCTATCGAAAGAATCTTCGTTTGTCATCACTATGGCTTCGTTGCCTTTATGTACATTCAAAATAAGCCGGGACATAAGAAAGTATGTAAATGTTATTATTAAATTAGGTGAGAAATCCGGTTTACCTGTCTCGTCTTCTCTAGCTTTGGGTAATCAGCTTATATTTGGTTTGGACAGGCCTTTGGAAATCTTAACAATATTTATCAAAAGCCCAATTGTTGCTATTTTTATATATTTTTTGTAATGCAGATATGATTTTTAACATATAAATAGTTTCAAATTTAACTACTTAACATTATAAGCAGATCTAGAATGTGAAGTCAATTTTCTGAAGTTTTAAACGTGCATACAGCCAGTCTGAGTTAAGGTACTTGTTAGTGCTCATCGAGGTCATCGAATAGGGTCATCGAATATCTGAAGTCAATGACAGATGCACGTTGCTTCACGTTAGTAATGGTTAAGGCGATGGTACCTCCCAGATCACGCAGTACAGGTTCTATCACCTTGCAATTTCAAATAATTACTGCTAAGAAACTATATAAAGTAATATAATTGGAGTTATTACAATATAATCATATTAAATTATTCATAAACGTACGACATTTATTAATACCAAGATTAAGTAACTCGTGGATACAAGATATTATCACAAATAAAGAGGTCATTTTGTAATATAAATATTAACAACATACATCTTATCATAACACATATACGTTAAAAACTATGCTTCGCGTGCTTAATTATATACAAGATTTCATCACCTTTTTGTGTAAGAAAATCTAATCGATATTCCAATATTCTCTTATAGTCATAATAATTTCCTTCGATTTACCAGAATGTCTTTATAACCTTGTATTACTTAATTCTTAGTATACTTATTATGAATTACGCAATGATCGCTTGACTTACATTGGGGATTAGTCTGTGGTGCGGTTGTGTATTTTGTGAATTCTAGAAGCACGATCTATGAAGCCATCTGCCAACATTAGATTGAACGCGATACACAGTTAATAATAATGTAATGATTTTTTTTTTGATGAATCCGTTTGCAGTTTGAAAATCAATATTATCTGTGTCATAGAGATAAACAGAAAACAGGAATGAGATATGACGAAAAACACGGATTACTATCTAGATTATATAGATAACTATACTGATCAAAATATTATTATTATCAAAAAACAAATTGCAAAGATTGCCATCAATATAGACCTAAATAAAGTATCAGATGTAACTAAAGACATTAAAAAAAGTTCTCACAATCATGTGAAGGCTAGGAATTCACATTTTACCAGAGAGGTGGACTCTGTTCTGTAGTAGAACAGTAATGGGTTGATGATGAGAATAAACACAGTTCTTTCTAAGTTTAACATTCTATGAAGTTTACCCAAACTATTTACTACTACTACTACTATTTATTATCACCCAAAGGGGTGAATTATAGTTCAAACACTACGAGCATTATTTATCCCCAGAAGTGATACAATAACGGGTTGATGATAATGACAAAGTAATATTAATGAACATAACTGATCTTTTTATTATAAATACCTCTGTTATCTTTACTTTTATATTCATATTTAGCTTTAGCTAACAGTTTGCTAACTGGAAAGTTTAAAGCGACAATGTAAAACCGTATCTTCTTCACATATTAAATATTTATCTACGTTAGCAGTTGCATTAAAAGATATGCATTCTAAGTACACTATCCAATGGATTACCTGAGTTAGTATTAATATTGCAACGATCAGAAATACTACAGATGTTCATGAGTAACAATGGGTACTTACTAACTACTGAACTGCATTCTTATTAGCTACTTCCTCGGTACAAAGATATTTTGGCGCTGTTGTTGTCGCAGTAGAGGATTTCTACCATCTTTAAATAAAATGTTTTCGCGTGACTGTATGTACGTATAATTAACATTCACGTTTATCCGTTTATTATAAGTTCTTAAATTACGATTTACGAACTAGAATTATAATCTTCTGGAATTGTAATCCAATTAATCTTAAAATATAATGTATATAGAAAAGTCGGGTTCTTAAATTCTCCTACAGATCTTTCAGAACGAGATTTTGTAAGACAAATACAGCTACATGGAGCTATTTCTCCATGAATTATGCAAGCTACTCGTGA
This sequence comes from Phocides pigmalion okeechobee, assembly GCA_018251015.1. Taxonomy (NCBI): domain Eukaryota; kingdom Metazoa; phylum Arthropoda; class Insecta; order Lepidoptera; family Hesperiidae; genus Phocides; species Phocides pigmalion. The sequence continues at coordinate 8,221 of DWON01009410.1, read as the reverse complement.
CGTTAAACTAAATTGGCAATCATTTGTTACAGGTATAAGCAATTATAGTAAATCTCTAAAATTATCTTACGGATAGTTATATTATATTGAAGTAGTTAGCAGCAAAGGTAAAAATGTCTAAAAGAAATTCCCTAGCCTTTACACAAAGAACTGAGAAGAGGATAAAACTGGTACCACCAGATGGAGGGTGGGGGTGGATGGTGATACTCGGGACAGCGCTTTCAAATGTAAGTACCTAATTACAATTTGGGAAATTTAATTGAATAGAAATTAAAAGTGAAAAATAAACTGTGTACACTAGAATATTCAATTATTTATAGATCTATCTTTTTTAGTTGTTCTACTGTCTAAATACTACTTTTCCGTCTTTAAGTCCATTTCATAACGTTCACGTTGTTCCTGAGATCTGAGTTTAAAAATAAATGTTAGATTCCCTTTTTTAACAACCAAATAAATATTTAAAACGATGTATTAAAACAATTCCACAAAATCCAACAAACGAACATTTGGTTAAACTTAATTCATGATAGTAATTGATATAACTATATATTATCATAATAATTGAATTAATAAAATACCAATGATAATTTAAAATTATCTTTTGCTATAGTTGTAATGAAAAAAACGTAATGTCTTCATTTATCAATTGGCTTATAAACATAAGCCGACACCACGCCGATAAGTAAAGGAACTTCCCTGAATAGTCTAAAAATAAAATTATCAGCTTAACATCAAAGAAAAAAATTGTCATTTCCTTCAGAACGTTTTAGGTGTAGGCATTAAATCCCATGTAATATTAAGTATATAAAAAGTGTATATTTTAAACATCTGCCAGAAACATAGAATAATATAATTTGATTAAAATATCAGATCAGGTCCGCGTTGCATACTAGCACTTAGGATTCATTTTCACGCCATAATATGTATATTAGTATTAACTTAATGAACTTTAAAATCGCTTTTCTAAATTCAGCTCGAAATTGTTAGTGTGAGCCTGACTCCCACTTGGCAAATTATCATTATTTGTTCTTTTACTATAGAGTCTGTACTTTTAAAGACATCATTTGTTTTTACCAGGGAAATATGAATAAATCATTAACTTACCTCTATTTACCTTAATTTTTACTTGCTAATTTATGATATAATTAGACTTTAAAAAATGTTCTGTTAAAGTTTAAACCGACTACATGTTACGATTCGAAAGAGATAGTCTTGTTATTTTAGAATAATAAACTTCTTTATGCAGTTTTAAAAGTTATAAATGATATAGTATTTGTTGTGTAACACCACCAAGTTGTATCGTCCGTACGAATATCCTAATTAAAATTGATATTGGGATTTATAACGAACTCGCAGATAGACAGACAGATATAAGTAGATTCGACGATAGAGCCCAATATAATATATAGAAAATCTAATGTGTCAATACACATAGGAGAAATTGTTTATGGAAATGTTTTTTTTCAGATATTTAATCAGTCAATGCTGTCTGTATTCAGTTTGTTATATGGTGATGCGTTAGAAGCGATGGGACATTCAACGCAAGGTGCAGCTATAGTACTGAGTACTATGTTGTTTGTCACAAACTTTGGAGGGCCCATAGCCGGAGCGGTAGTGAAACTAACGTCTCCTAGATTTGTTGCTGTATTCGGCGCCTGTTCGTGTACAGCTGGAATATTTTTCAGTGGATTTTCGACGAACATTATTCATTTGGTTATTACTTATGGCATTCTTTTAGGTAAATATTCAGATTTATATAGGAATATATTTTGTATTCCTTATATATATGTTATATCAGCGTTTAGAATGTTGAACATTTGAATATTGTCAGATTGGCTTAAATCACAATCGTACATAGATTCAGTTGTCTCTTTTGGGTATTAAGTCAAGCATTTATATATTGCATGACTCAACAGTAAATATAAAATTAGTTAAATACATTCGTAATATGGCAGACGTAATTTAAATACATAGTTAAAGCATAACCTTACACCATAATATCCAAAATAGTTGAAAATAAAAAATAGTGAACCTAAATAGGTTCACAATGATTGGTGTGACAGGCACAATTTTGCCAGAATAATGTAATTTATAATCGATAACAGAATATAGAAATGATGCAGTTTATACGGCAAATTATAAATTCTCTTCCGTTCATTCGTGTATATTGTTAACTCATAGTTTTTCCCAGGTCTGGGTCTAGGATTTATTCAAAACTCCACGTTTGTGGCAATTAATACGTACTTCAAGTTAAAGAAAAGTCAAGCGGTCGGATTGTCTAACGTGGGCACTGGGTGCGGACAAACGTTAATGCCTCATGTCATACGTTTCCTGTTAGACAAATACCACTTCAGAGGGACGTGCATGATCCTTGCATCCTTGAGTTTGCATGGGGTAAGTATTTTTGAACCTTTGAACTCGCATTAAACTAGATAAAAGAACTCAAGCGGATATGAAATATAAAACTCCTCAGTATTGTTACAGAAAAATCTTTTTATGTGTAAATATACTTTTTTCCTCAATTCTAGAGTGAGCTAATTGCTGCAGCTAGCATAATAACTATTTTTTTTTAATCTCATTAATTAGCTGCACATAAACGTGTATTTAACGTCCATATCACAATATTTATATTTATCTATCAATCGCGTAATTTTGTTACAAACAGTAACCTTGACACATTAATAAAATGTGTAACATTGTACCAGATGTTTATGATCAATAATTTAATCGCCTTATTAATTTTATTGACAGTGAATGTTCGTAAATACCTAATTAGCACATTTTTGCATAGCTTTTGTCATCAGCTCAATTGATATTATATGTAATACACTTACTGAATTTACAATTCCTATACGAGTACTTACTAATTAAACAACAAGTTTGGAATATTTATTTGAAATGAAACAGAATGTAGGCTTGAGTATTTTTCGGGATAACCCTTGTCTTTTTTAATTTTTATGCGACCTTTTTTTCATGAGTTCCTCTAATCGTTTCTGTCAGGCTCCTTCGCGAACACAATGACTTTTAAAGTTATAAAACTAAGGATCATCTAAAATTTTAGATAGCTGGAACTATATTAATCCAACCAGTAGAAAGGCACATGAAGAGAATAGAAGAAGAGGTAGTTATAGATGAAACGGCGCATTTATTAGAAGAGAAACACAAAGATATAATAATAAAAAAAGATTACAGTAATGGCGACGGTACCAAAAATGGAAGACGAGCCACTCTACCCACTATTGCTAATGGAAATGAAAATGAGAAATCTCTCGCTAATAAAATGTCTCAAAGTCACAAGGAATTGCAAGTTGAAAAGACCAAACTCTCGAGTGAAAACTTAAAAGGTGAGCAAATATTAATTTATAAGTAAGTTACTGATATAACATGTTCTAAAGCAGATGTAAGAACACATGTAGAGTATTAAATGGGTGTCCATTTCTTATTAAATTAAAAGAAATTACTACACTTGGATACATAATATATGTAGGTTCCAAATGCCTTTTTTATGGTTAGCAAAGTAGCGAATAAGTGTGTAAGTCAATTGACGTTACGAGGTCGCTGCAGTCCATGGACATCCAACATGCAGCATGAAGGAAGTCCTACCTTATATCCTATTATTGCTGACAAGGTCGATAATGTTACTTATGCGGTGACCCTGCTAACTATCGTCGTTTAGAAGTTTCTCATTATTATGTTCACAGACATGTTGCTATCCCTGAAAACTAAATGAACCACGTAATTTAGCTTTTTAATTGGAACTGATTCGCTTTTTACATATAGTACATATTCTTGATAAGAAATTTTTTTTTTTTTTAATTTAAAGATTATAACCCGTTTGATACTAATTAAATTTGGAGAGAACCCTTTTTTCCTTATTTTTTATTGGAATTAGATTAAATTATAATTCCGTAATATGAATCTACGTATACATAGATTAAATAAAAATTACAAAAAAAAACATCCCTAAGGTTTTAAAACGGCAGATGCGAGTCGGTTTATTCTATTCAAATTTACAGCATCTCTTATCACGGGCTTTGTAAAAAGAGCAATCACATCTAAAACTGAAGCATGGACATATATACATACACGTATATAAACATACATCACATAATACACTTAACCACAATAAACTTACGGATAGGAAATTCATGCTCGTATTTTAGTGTTTTGGCAATGTTTACTATAAAATGAAATATGCGATAGGAAAATATTACATAAACAATCACAACGGGCGTATGTATTTCCGCGATTTATAGTACTTGTAAGAGAACCATTATGTGAGCATTGTAATTAAAATTCATAACGACTGTATGTAGTAATGGAATATTTCTTCGTCGTGACTTCCTATTAAACTATTTTCTTGGAATCTTATAAAAATAAATTAAAAGGCGTTTGCCTTGTGTAAACCACGTGTAAAATTACTTGAGAATTATTGGTGTATTTGTAAGTTTGTTATATTTACTAACTCGCATTATCCCTAGAACATAGTCTTTTCCTCGTTCAAAATAACTATTAATGAACAGTAATTCAATACTAGTATGGTCATACTATAAATAAAACATTTTTATATAAACACCTACTACATTCATACACCAGAATTTCTTAGGTTTTGGATGCTATGAACACATAACGATATGTAGATAAACACCCAGAACCAGAGCAGACATCTAAATTTAACATTTAAATGTCTGTTTTGTCTGGGAACTGAAACCCAATGTGTAGCAGACAGAAACCGTAAAATAAAGTGCATTAAAATTATGGAAATATTTTTAAAATAATGTAAGTTACACTAGAACATAATTTATTTCTAATATTATATTTACCTATACTCATTATCTAGGCAAAGACAATCATGTATTATTACTAACTAGCATTTTTCCTTTGTTATATGACAAAACTAGTTAGCTACATTGTTTTAATATCTAATGATTATCTATCTCTTAGGTATAATCTAAATCGTAGCTCAATACCGTATTCTAAACGCGGTGTCTACGAAAATACCGTTTCTAAACTGCCTTCATTCAGGACTAACTTTAATGAGCTCATAGATATGTGAATTAGTATATTTCGGTACAAATTTCACTAGTATTGTGTCTGTTGAAATAATATTACAAAGTGCCTAACGAAGTTGTTCAATATTTTACGTGAAGATTATGCTAAGAGTTATTGGTTCTGTATCTTAAAATTCCAAAAATAAAAGCTCGCATAACATCCATACTATACTAACATCGGTAATAGGTTCCCGCAAATATATTGCACAATCACAATAGAATTATATATTTTGTGTTACAACGAATAAATCCATCGGCCGTGTACTAAAGTGCGCAATACATTCATATCAAATGCGTATCAATCAACATTGACTTCTATTAATAACACACTTTGATATTGCTTTCCAGAAAATAAAAGCATTGAAGAACCGAAACAAAAGAAGAGTATGTTAAGGAAAATATATGACTTATTCGACATTTCGCTCTTGTCGAGCCCTCGTTTTCTGAACATCATAATTGGAACTGCTTTGACTGTAACTTCCATACAGAACTTCAGTATGCTGTTTCCATTTTTCTTACAGGTAACTTTTAAAGATACGCTATACTGTAAACATTTACAAAATATTTTAATTTAGAAGAAATCACGATTAAATTATGGTGATACTACCGTCGTTCCCAATAGAATAGCTCTATTGACCTGTATTATGGTCCCATGCTCGTGATGAGGTAGATACAATTTGCAAATTTAAATAGGTCTAATGATCTACATGAAGTTGGTCGCCGAGATTAATAAGCGGTAGTTCTCAGGTGCTACCTGACACCTGTATCGAGTGGCTCGATAGCTTGCTTGCTGCTTAATAATTGAATTTAAAAATAGTTGAGGACCATGAAATTTCACTCACACCACAGCACACTCATAGCAAAAGAGTTTTTGTTGACTATTATATACCTACCAATATAGTATATAGCCATTTGCATACTCATTTGAGCACTTTGCACACTTATTGTGGGCGCGGTATGACCGTATATTTTTGCGAAGTATACGTCCAAGATTAAAGTTAGCAGAAAGCAATTGCCGAAGTTTTACAGAATGATGTTACCAAAATGAAACCAGACTAATTTCGACTTAATAGTCCTTTAAAATACTTAAAAAGTTAATACATTTTCATTATATATTTCACACCAATGCTATATTTTTTTATTTGACATTTTGACTTAGCGATTTTCCATACGTCATGATAAATCTTTGATCTGCTGTCAATATATCAAGGTTTATTTTTAGAAACACTTTCATCTCTGATATGATGTTGTTACAGAAAGTCGCGGGGATGGATAAAAATCAAACAGCCATTTGCATGTCGGCTGTTGCTATAGCGGATATCGCGGGGAGGATTATTTTGCCAATGTTACAAGACAAATATAAGATTAAAGCGCGGATGATGCTCATAATGACCAGCATTTGGTTAATCGTCGTCAGGCAAAGTAAGTTTTTTATTGTACTAATAAGTTAAACGTCCACCTGATGATCAATGTCGCCTATGGACATTTTTTATATATACTGATATTGCAAATGTAAAACTATGTCTGTCTGTTACGATTTCAAGGCCAAGCTGTTGTGCCGATTGACAAGAAATTTGATGGACAGATAGTTCGTTATTTAGGAAAGAACATTTTCTAAGTGAGGCTTAGCTTAATATACTCATTTGTTTTCCAAAAGGAGTGAGGTAGACCGTGAAATTTGGCGACAATGAATTTCTAGTAATTGAAAAATATAAACACGTAGAATATTAGTTCACAAAGCAAAAGTCTTGGTTTTTAAGCAGTATGTTTTAACATTTTTTTTATTAAAATTTTTATAGTTAGAGTGTTACAATAATGAGAATTTACGTTTCCTTGTTGTCTGCATAAAAATCAAACCATTTATTAATGATTTTGTTCTTTACCATTTCGTTATGATTAAAAATGAAGAATGATATAGACATAAGACTGGATACATCGAGTTACAACTTTATGGAATGCTGTAAAAGAATAATGAGTTTTAGTTTTGGTTTTCTAAGCTGCGATTGCACAAGGAAGCTGTTTTTGCGAGTAACATATTGTATTGAAAATAAACAAAAAATGTCAATTCAATCAAATAAATAAACACGTTATATTTTTCGTAATCATGAAGATAGTCTCAGAGATAAAACGTGTTAAGACTAAGAGACAGGAGTCTGTAAAACATTTTTTTCATCACATATGGATAGCACAAGAACTATGCAATAATTATATGAAACTGGCAAGGGCTTATCAATTCGCAATTAATCGAATACATACGTAAAATACGAATGAAATTGAAAACCTTTTTTTAAGATTTGCAAAAACTAATTATAGGATATTCTTAGTTACAAAGAATCCATCTGATTTTTACACGAACTACTCGTATGACTCTGCGCTCAATTTTCTTCTTATGTTTTGATTACTAAACCTACTCAATAAGGTTGAAAGAAGGTACCCAGTGTTAAAAGAAAGATAATGTCTTTTTTTTGAGTTTCTGTAATTGTTTCAAATTAAAAGTAAGCTGGCTTCTATTCCTTAATTTAAGTAGGGACTGTGTTAATTTTTTCTTTTGAGTTAGCTAGTAGTCTAGATATTTAGAAATAAATCGTGTTGATATTGAGCAAAATATATTAATTGAATGTCTTTTTAATATCCGTAAGTTGTTGACAAGCAAAATGAGAATTTTTTACATTGTAGATAACGATATTGTTTCTTTAAAGGATTAAGGTTATCACATAATTTGGAACGGTCTTTCGATAAGGAGATTATCTGCTGACTTTAAATTGAAAATTTTGTTCACGATAACAAACTTTAATATTAGAAAACAACTAAAATTCTATTGATTAACTGGAAAATATCGTTTAAATGTTTATAAATGAATAAATATTACATATTCTACAGTATTAATAGTGTTACTGTAAAATATCTGTAGTGCGTTAAGTATTACAATCTGTTGTCTCTCTTTATATCAAACACCTAGATATTGTTACAAGAACACATGAAATTTATTGAGATAATAACTGATGTCTACCGAAAGAGTACACGAATAGTAATCTATGTAATAACTGTTATTTTTATTAAATAAAAGTAGTAAAGGAGTATAAATTGCATTGAGTTTCGGTTGGAGAGGTGCGGTTGCCGGCTACACTTTGAAGCGAGGCGACCATCTTAGTCCTCAGGAGTAGCAACGT
>DWON01009409.1:0-11420 GCA_018251015.1 Phocides pigmalion okeechobee | reverse complement strand
GTTATTCAATATATTCCAAAAACACTTTCTTAATTATTTTGGATTATAAGTCCAGATTTTATGACATGTTTGGTTTTAAAATTATTAAAATTTGTCTCTACTTTTACCACCATTTTTTTAATAGGTGGCAAAAAAGCTTCAACGTTAAGGCATTACTAAAAATATTTTAAAATAAGACATGTTAAGTAATTTTTAAGATGTAGGATGTGATGGGATATGGTTTAGTGTTGATTTTTTTATGTTGGAAGAGTAGCAAACGTACCTACATGCAGATCACCTGATGTAAAATGGTCTCTGCAGCCCAAGGACATCCATGTCTAAACTGAAACATAACATAAGTCCTACGTCATGCATACGTGCGTTGTTATTTCCGAGAACTAAAGTCGCCTCGCTTTTAAGTGTATCTGGCGACCGCATCTCTCCAACAGACTTCTGTTTTTTGTACATACAAAGGTTGCTTTACAGCGGATTATGACGGCGGTGGTAGTACCATCCGGGTCGAACAACAGTTCTATCACCTTTCCAACCAAATTTTGAAGTGGAATCAAGTACATTTAATTTATAAAATTGGAGGAACAGCAATTGAACCCTGCCCTCGATATGGAAAGACATTTGTACCACTCGGGTGCTCCTGTTTTCGGTTTATGCGAAATTTCAACATAATTACATTACGAAGGAGGAAACCGTTATTAAGAAAAATGTCATTTGCAAATTAATTAAGTTTTTTACCATAATTATTTCGTAAAAATTATTTATGTAATTATGAATTTTTTACTTAATTCGTAATTACATTTTATGGGAGAAACGTGTATTAACATGTTTCTTCTCGCTACCTTTTCCATACTGATACTCCTTACGAGTCGGTGGTAATTTGATTAAGTTCGAAAATAATTTTGTATAAAATGTGCTTTCAATCAAATCTTTTTTAAAGCTGGGATACAACAGTCTCTTATTACGAAGTAAAGCGTATCCAAGCTTAAGTATTATTTAACTCGTCAATAATATTAAGTAAAAACTGATTTAATATCGATTGTATCTCCTGTTTTCATCTATTTCATGTTTAAATTTAATATTTGATAGCCTTGAATTACAAGAACCTCTAATTGGAGCTGCAACATCAGGCTAAGTTCAATTACGTATTCTTCACTTCACGGGCTAGTGAATTTTAAATCGATCATATAAATACACATTTATCACATAACTTTAACACGTAGAAAAATATGTTAAAGTTACGATCACGTAAATATACAAACAAAGAAACTTAAGAAAATAGTTTTTTTATATGAGAAGAGTAGCAAACAAGCATGCAAACGTTTGCAAAAGTCACAGCCCATAGACTTCCACGTACATCCACAAACACGACTGTAATCCTATCTGAGCTCGAACGTAGATGCGTTGCTACACCTGAGGACTAAGATGGTCGCATCACTTTGAAATGCTTTACGGTGGATTATGAGGGCGGCGGTGGTACCTCCCCAGTCGATAAACATAGTTCTCTCAGCTTTAAAATTCGTTTAGAAATTCCGATGCCACAGACTGACACGCATACACGTATTAAATTAAAAATATTCTTCTTTTGGCGTCGGGGATTGAAAATATATTGATGTTTGAAAGCGCTCAGTAAATATTATCTGTTGCGCCTAAAATAATACTAAGGCGGATACGTTTTATGTTCCTTTATATACATTTTTCTCTTACGTAAGCACAAAACGAGCCTTCCTTCGAAAACAAGGGGTGAAAAATCCTTAAAGAAGACCGTTGTAATTTGAGCTCATTAATCTTGGAGCAGAGATGGCCGCCGAGGGTCAAACTTGAGGAGTCCAATGAGTCAAATAAATGATAGCTCCCACGGTTTCACCCAAGGATGTCAGATTTATTGATAAAAGTCGCTGAATAGGCGCGTAGGTACCTGCTATTTTATCGCTTAGATCTGCAACCCTTTTTATTTCCTAGTTGAACACATTTTGTACCCACAATTAGTGGAAGCAGTGAACTTGTTCCATAACGCTACTGCCATGCGTATTAATGATTATTTTACGTGAGAACAGTAGCAAACGAGCATACAAACCACCCGATGTTAAGTAGTCGCAGCCTATAGATATCCACGTACAACCACAAACACGACTGTAATCCTATCTGAGCTCGAACGTAGGTACGTTGCTACTCCTGAGGACTAAGATGGTCGCCTCGCTTTAAAGTTTAGCCAGCAACCGCACCTCGCCAACTGAAACACAAGTAATGCTTTACGGCGGATTATGAAGGCGGCGGAGGTACAACAGCGTCGACCGTCGTCGTCTCCCACCCTTATTACCTAGATACATGTTGCCGATATACAAGTTACAGATATTCAGGTTACATAGAAACAGGTTAGTGGCCAATCTGTCTGTCGGATGTTTTCAAACCTTTTCTGTGGTTAAGAAAAGGGTTTCAAAGAATGTTATATACTGGAAATTACGAGGAACGACAACATTTCTGAAATACAGAAGCGTATATGTAGTTTTAAGGTTCGGAAAAGTGAATTTTTAAAACATCATTAAACCAGGACATAACACTGAATTGCTGTTATAAAGTATATGTGATGATAGTAGCGCTGCCGCAGACGGCCTTCCGAATTCTACCATCTTTAAAATATGTCCACACTAACACAATAATATTAAATATTATGGACATAAATTACCTGAAGAACAAAACTTGTTCTCAGGAGTGGGATAAAGCAACAGTACAGTTGCGTAATTGACATTTCCTTTCATGCAAAATACCTGGTGTCATAGAAAAAATTAAATACGCAGAAATTTGTGTTATTTGGATACAAGATATATGTTTGGAGTTTCTTTCGCCGCCTCTTCTCCGAAACGTAATAACACCTTATAAGTCGGTGGTAGTTTATTGACGTTCAAAAAAAGTTCTGTAAAGAACCTACTTTGATTAAAATATTTTGATTTTGATTTTGGTTTTAATGTTAATCTAGGATAAATGAACTACCTTGCAAGTTTCATTTAAGTCCGTCCATCAAGTGATTGAGTAAAAAAAACAGGGTTGACAAACTTAAAGTAAAAATGCAAATATTTTATATGCAACATTTATTAATCAAAAATCCAAACGACTCTCGCATGAAATATATGATATAAAAAATTGCGTTGATATAATGTGTTGCCCAAACTTTAAATTTGACAACCCTATTTTTATCTTTCGATCAAAACTAGAGACATCCGTCTGGGAGGTCTACAAGAAAAATCGGAGCTATTTGACAATTAATGTGTGAGTAGAATAATAAATGCAATAATTCTATCTTTTTCAAATCTTATCTTTCTGGTGTATTAGGTCTGTGTCCGTTGCAATGGAATTTTTTAAGTAAGAAATATTGCAACCATACATGGTCGTGACTTGGTTCTATCTGATCTTTTTGTTTGTAAAATTTAAGTAACTTGAGTCTGCGCCATGCCAGAAATAGCTTACAAACTGCCTCGTAATCCATCTATAGTAAATGGCAGCCATATTTCTGTAACCGAATTCATATAACACAGGTATCCGACTTAAAGCCGATTAGTTGCCTTGCTACTCCTGAGGATTAGTATGATATCTTAATTTTGAAATGAGCCAGCAATCATTCCTTTCTAGTGAAAGACCTCACTTAAAAGGAAGGCTACACTTATAAGCGACTTATAGAGTCGACCAACTTAACCATAAAGAACAGTAACACATCTATCTGTGACCATACCTGTATTAACTTGACCATACTTATGTTAACCGCTGCGACAACTTAACATCAGATGACTGACAAATTCTTGCTGTTCTTGTAATATAAATTTGACTTTGAATGTGTTTTTCTGATCTGTAATATGAAGACATTTCAATCTTATCTATTTTGGAATTGGGAAATGAAAAACGTAACGATGCCATTTGTAGGGCCAAAGGCCCTTGACACTTGCACACATCTTTCACAGATACCACTTGACGAGCAGATTCGGTGAGCCCTTTGGGGCTTTAAAGGCAAGTTCATACTAATTTAACATGTCTACAAAATACATATAAACTAGGGTCGCTGTTTCAGATTTTATAAAAAATATTTAATGCCTTGAATTTCCAGTATATCATTTGACACAAAACTACTTATAAATGTTTCCGTCTTTTCTGGGAATAAAAAAGGAATGGGGAAGCTGCTTAGAAAAAGGGCCCAAGATTTATCAATTAAAAGAACGACCATATTTATAAACTTTAGGTTTCTACTATCATTTTGTTGTCTTTCCACGTCATATTTTTTATCAAAGTTAAAATTTTAGTACCACGACCCACGTTGCACAGTGATAACCATATTGTTCAGATATGCAAAAGGTTCCAGTTTCGATTACCGGCAAGCAGATATCACAATGATAAAGCTAGGTTTATCTTCTGGGACTAAGTGTTTATATACTCGGCTTCGAGTATGTCCGTGGAAACGTAGTGTGGGATTATGAATGCACGGACCGTTTTTTTATTTATTTTATTTATATATCAAAAGAAAATAAAATAAAACTAAATACTTAATAGTTTTTTATTAAGATAGACGGGTCATTTACCTCTTACTTAAGATTTCCTCTCCCAAAGGATAAGTTGAGTTCGCAAGCAGAAAACTTGGGTCTATAACCAAAGTTTAGACATTGTGAGCTGATCTTTATGTGGAGACGACCAAATTTATGAATTCGAACTCTATGGGTCAGTGAAAGTTAACATCCCACGCCGCTGTTACGATAGTTATTCTCCTAGATATAGTATCAGGTTATGTGTACCATAAACATGTTTGTTACATCGCCTGACATTATTCAAACAATTCTTATCTCTGATCTATGTTTTGAAGATAACAAAAATGTACAATTCATCCCTTTCTACAGAATCATAATGTACATTGATACAAGGACTTTAAAATCGGTAAACTGAACCATGTAGGATTATATGAACTTTAAAATAATCATCGCTTGGAATCCGACATATGTCGTAGTTTTTTATTATTAGTTCGCTTTAATTTTGATTTTTGAACCATTGAGTTATATATTTTTATAAGTATGTATAAGAATAATATATATATAAAAAAAAACAAAAATGTAACGGACTTCATAATGATAACAAAGTGAGAAATATTTTTATGGAATGTTTGATATTGTTTTGAAATCAATTACAGATAAAAAATATTTCTATGACTCGAGAACCTCGCTCCATTTTGAATTCGGTTGATAAAAAATAAAGACATTAACATAAAAAAACATTTGCTCACGCACCAAATCAATCAAAAATTTACGAGAATTCTTTACCATAAATACAGGAGGGTAATGAACAAAATTCGCTCGTTCACATTATCATTTACGCTTGGGACCAGACTCGCATTATCCGACTTAATCATTGAAAAGCTTGGTAATGAGTACTTTTGGACCAATTTAACTTCACTCCACATACCTCAGAGGTAAACCACCAGTGTTCAAACGTATTCAGTTTATATTACGCTATACAAGCCTACCACCCGCGACATTGCCTATTAACCACACACTTTAAGAATAAACGTCTCAGTTTATAAGGTATTGGGGAACAAAACCTGGTCTCTGCTAGTAAAATGCTATTGTTATAAAGACATGCAGAACCTTTGATGTGACGTGGCCACTGCCGTTCAAGGAATTTATATAGCAGGATGGACATTGTCATAGCAATCACTTATGCCATATCACACACACAACATCAAAAATTACCTAATTTCTTAAGATAAAATAAATATGGTAATGGCACAACCGTGAAGGAACCGTAGAAGAAAGTACCGTAGAGAAAAATAGATCAATAACTTGCATTCTACTTCAATAGGAAACTATCTATGTATATAGCTCATCCAACCGTAGTTCAAGCAATTTTTCAAAGCAACTGCAACAGACAGACTTAACATAGTTTAGTTATAATAGAGAACTAGTGCGTGAACGTCGGTTGTTACGATAATATCGTGATAATGAGCTCTGACGCTAACGAGACCTTTCAAGCCGTCGACCGTGAAACACGCTTTTTAATTATATTGACAGGCGATGATGCATCTCGGTGCGCTGGCAATAGACCCCCTACCTTATTTTAAACGAACCTTTGTTTTCATTAATGACGGTGTAATGTGTGTTTTGCTTTCTGATTTAACGATGTGATCTTACCTTTATGCTTTGTTCATCAAAAGACTTACTCGTGTTAGTGATATTGTGATTACGAAGAACAAAAATGTTGTTGAAGTAATTCTGCGAATGAAATACTCTGAATACTAAATATTAGATTGTCAAATAAATAAAGCCTTTAGTAAGGTGATAAGAGCGTTTTATTCCAATCATATTCATATAAAATGTAATGCAATGTGACAAGAATACTAAATAACTAGAACAAAAAGAGCACTGATTGTGTAAAATTGATTAATTTCACGTGCCGATGAAATGAATTTAGCTCTCATTGTACGTATTTCGTCATTAATAATAATGTATTTTTTTTTAATGATCATAGTAAAACGATAATTTAAACAAAAATGTAATTATAATTCATAGATACAATTTTGTTTCCCAGTTAGGCAGTAGAATTGGGGAAAATATATACATAATTACTATATTTTCTATATCTACTGCAGTATTTGTTTTAGTAATTTTCATGACACCACCAAATTAGAAGCCTTATTAGGGATTTAATTATCAAGATTTTATTTTAGTTTGCATATTAACGATCGATAATAAGCATAAATTTTTAGTATTCCTTTTAATATTATTAATATGAAGTTCTTCTTTCGCTGGTTCTTAAAAGAAACTTTCCTTTTACAAAATATGAAAATTATTTTCGACAAAAAAATTACAACGAAAAATGTTTTCGGCTAATAATGAAGTAACCAAGGGGGTAATTGCGACAACAACTGATTCCAACGGCTAACGACCGCGCGTAATGGCCGCTGTATCCTGTGAGAAATTGAATGAGGTGCGATCATGCTTCTTCCTTCATTTTTGAACAGTAATGTTTTTGGGTAAATTAACTTGTATATTGTGAAGATACAAAAAGAATTCTAAAGAATGTTATGTAAAAGAAATAAGTATGCTGTACTAGCAAAAAATTATGGCATAAAATATGTACGTATATTCTATTAGAAATTGATTAAAGATGCTACTCAAGAAAAATAAGATGGAATAATTTGAAATAGTGATTTTGCCATATTTTGCCCCTCTAACCAAAACACATGAGATATATACGGCAGTAACACAAATAATAATACGGCATAAACACAAGTATGCGTGTCGGTAGTGACACCTCCGTCTAATCCAGAGGGTTCTAAAAGTGACAATCTTGCTACTATTACCAAATGATATCTTAAAATCCCCCTAAATTTTAAGATTTTCAAATTACACTATGTTCACAATGACTATTTATAATATGTTTCCGCGTTTACGAGTGAAAATGGTTTTGCCTGGTAATGACATTATCAAGCACGTAAATTCAATAATTGATTCCCAATTTATATCAGCCCGCAACATAATTCCAGGTGTATTCTGCGACAAATTCAATGAGATTTATTATGAAATTATTTCTAAATAAACTTAAATATTTTACGAATAAGTCTATACTTACAAATAAAACTTGAGACGACTTGTCGCATAGAAAATAATTAGACAAGAAGAGATGAAAGAGTCATTCAGTTTTTTATAGATTATAAATAGAATACTATCAATGTCACTAGTTTGATGAAGAAAAGAAAGTGGCGTAGGAAATTTTACAACACATGTCTAAATAACATTAATAACGACGATTGAAAAGTTTGTTGTGCTCTATTAAAATTCAATAATTTTAATTTTATTTTTTTAAAACAGTTTCGCACAATTACTTGTGTTACATCTATCTCCAGACCATTATGTGGCAGTTTATATACTTTGTTAAGGGTTTGTAACATAGTTTTTGGGGAATACCAGATAACAATATGTCTGCGATTAACTTCAAGTTTTTTAAAAAAAGATTTATGTGCCATTGCCATTAAAGAAAGAAAAAAAAAAGATTTATGTGGATAAACTTTTAAATATCGAATCCAACCTCATTCATCGCCTAAGAAATCAAAAGGTGAGGTAACTTGTGAAGAATGCCCTATAAATAAAAATAAACAAAGACAATTCGCAAGGAATAATCTTTATGGTTCAACCGGGGAGCTATCATCGCAAACCCATATTTAGAATGAGGTCAATCTTCCATTCCGATGGAACTGTGTGATTATGGCTCACTCACATAATAGAGAATCGTTTTAGCCTTCAAAAGTAGTAGCACATCTGTGATTGACTTCAGATGTAACACGTGTTGTATATGGACTTGCTTACAGTTCATAGATTGCAGTAATCACTTGCCATCAGATGGACCGCATCTTTCTTTGCCAATTCAATTTAATAGTTTTTTTTTCCAAAACGTGGATCAAATTAAAAGGGTAAAAAACGCCTTTATCTGGTAATGAAATTGCGACAACTGACTTCCGGTGACTAACGATCCCGCAGCGTGATGGCGCCTCATTCTGCGAGATTGAATAAAATGCGATCACGCTCCTGCATTCATTTCTCTAAAGTCACGTTCTTGGTAAATTAAGGTTCCACAGGAGGAAATCTGATTATGAAATTAAGTAGCAAAGTCAAGGAACATTTAGAAATAGATTAATTTGGGAGCCCTTTGCAAAGGAGATTTTTAACTACGCCGCGATAACTCGTATTTCATTTAAGGTAAATTGGACTACGAATAGGGTTTCCAAAATTAATATTTTATATCTTACTCATAAGTAAATTAATATGTACTCAGCTAAATTGAATCCATAATCTTTTACAAATTTCATTGTCTTCGTAAATGAAGGTAAAAGTTTCTTGAATATTACTGGATGGGTAATTGTGATAATAAGTAAGTCTGCCAAATGGCGATGGTAATGATAGCGATATATAGCGATGGATCAAATCGTGCTTTCTTATCTACGTTCATCTCTTTTTTAATTAATGCAAGTGATATAATAAAGCGACGTTATCTTGGCTTTTCCTATATACATGAAGACAATTTTTGATAATTTGATTAAAAAGAATATATAATTGAATCTTCGAATATGTTATTATTATGTTATATTATGTCGAAGTTATATGCGATGCAGTATCTTCATATAAGCAATTCAAAGATGTATCTTACACAGGATATTTTTGAAATACTGCCACTATCATGGGCACATTTGAGCAGGAATACACGAAGATACATAATCCTTTATTTTTTTTTTACATTCATAAAGGCAATTTTTGATAATTTGATTAAATAGTTAATTACCGTTACGTACTTTTATACTACAATTTCTATTTATTAAGTACTTACAATGCTTCCAAGCTTACACGGGCTAAGAACCTTCCTTATTAAAAAAACAGTAAACAGTATTAGTTGGGATCGCAAGGCGGGTATAATACTGAGGCGGTCTAGTACATTTGATGCTGAGCAGGCTAAATAATATAAGCTTATTTCATCTAAACTCAGCTAGCTAACAATCTCTTGGGAGCAAAGCTATATCCTACCAAATTTTAATGAGAAACATATATAACTATGTATGTAAATAAATAATAAACAGTATCTCTATTGCTGATTGTGATATTTAACTTTGTAAGTTATTTTAAGTAATCTGTAGACATCTGTAACAAACATCAAATATAACAGTCCTATATTTTTACCAGTTCTAACAATATTAATCATCACTTATTTTATCTGGTCTATTGCCTGCTGTATAATTTTCCTCTATGACCGTATAAAATAATTTATATCCAGACGATGTTTAATAATTATCTACTCGTTAAAATTTGGTATAGCACCTAATGAAAACATTTTCAACAACTTATCTTAGCATTATTCCCCAGTTGATGGAAGCTGGTAATTAATTTGAAATCAGAAGCGTATGTCGACAGATGTAATTAAAAGAGCATTTTAATTATCTATGTGAACATTCATTTTCGACAACTGCCGGCGGTACGCCTCTCGCATCGGATATATTATCTATTCGGTACTTATCTTCTTAAATGTAGCTCCAAAGAATTTCTTCGTTAAATTATTCTTGAGACTTGATTGTTATCTGACAATGTCTCATGTCGAAGTATTTTGAGACCCGTTAGGTGACACTTGTCAAGTTGTCACGAACAATTGTTTAAGTAGTGTGCAGACGAACCCAACGAGACAAAAAGCGGTGTACGCTGGCGGCTTTCACAAGAAAAAATGAAAAAAGCGGGACCAAATACCTAAGTTAGGTTTTAGTGTTTCGTGGCTAAACTAAACTTGTTTTATTGTTCATGTCATGATACGTTGTAGTTTTGCGGTGAGTTTTACCGCACGCCTCCTCGGTCATCAACATTTGTTCTAAGTTCTCACATTACTTATTCAACAATTAGATACCTACCCAGCAAAATAGAAATTGATAGCGTCTATCTGTCAGGTCTAAGAAGTTCACTCGTTCACAAAGGAGTGTTTCTAAAGCTCGGAATTTAGTGGCTTCCAAAATTGATAGCATCCATTCTCAGCTATTAGAAGTTCAATTGCTCAATAATAAGGATTTATATAGCTTAAAGCTGCCTGCTTAAATCGTAGTAGATAAGTTAAGCGAAATTTGAAAAATATAATTATCTGTATGTGTACGTAATTTAAATTATTTATTAATATATGTTTTCGATTTATACCATCGTCATCGCTATTTTTACTGGTCTAAGACTGACTGCCAGTAATGCCATATATTACTAACTAGCCTTTGTATTTCACTTTTAAGTTAGCTATATTTTTTATTATTATTTTAATTGTGACCACGAGCCCTACACCTGGTTCGAAATATCGGCAATTAAGAATTGGTAATCCTTAGTAAAATTATATAAATTTTAAGATGATATTAGTATACAATCACGGTTACAAAAAGTTTAAATAAATAAATGACTTTAAAGGAAGACTCAGGTGTATAGCTACCGAGTTTTGCCTTATAATCGTCTTCCATAACAAGTTCTGAAAGACGATATTCTGAGTCAACAACACGGCAATACAAAGACTATAAAATAGGTGCCATTAATTAATATTCTTTGGAGTTTATCTTAATCTAAAGTGCACATATTCATGGAAGGCTTTTTAATATAATTAATAGAATCTCTTGATACCATATCATATCATAGTTTCGCTTAATGACTGCTATCTTACTGTTACTGATTATTTAGGTTTTTAGATTCCGTAAATAAGTATTTTTGTGTATTAATTAGACATGTAGAAAAGAGTTATCGAATGTCACTGCTCTGTTTATTTAGTTTAAACTTTATATTACTAGCAGATGGAAAAATGCATAAATATTATTATACGAGGGTGCGTTTTTAAGTCCGCGTAATGGCGGGGTTGGAGGGGGGATAGCGGGCTCATTAAGGGCTGTACGTGTTAAGTTT
>DWON01009408.1:0-11422 GCA_018251015.1 Phocides pigmalion okeechobee | reverse complement strand
GCCTCCAATAATGTGTATCCGGCAACCACACCTACCCAACCGAAACACAATAGATGAAGAACATGTTGCTTTACGGCAGGTTATGAGGGTGGCGGTGGTGCCACCCCGGGCGAGCTCTAACAGCTCTACCACCTTAATAATCCATCTGCATTACAAGTCCTTAGGAATAAGATGGTCGTCTCTTTATTTTTATATTTTAGTCTGACGAAAAGACAGACGGGCCACTTGATGGAAAGCAGTCACCGTCGTCTATGGACATTTGCAACACCAGAGGAGTCGCCAATGCATCGCCGGCTTTGAAGGAGAGCTCTCTTAACACCTTTCTTGAAAAGCCCCATGCAGCGTTCAGGGAATACCTCGGAAGGAAGCTCGTTCCACATCTTGCAGGTTCGTATTAAGAAGGAGCTTGCAAGTGTAGTCGACAGCCGTACTTTTACAACCGAAACATAAGTAATGCTTTACGGTGGATTATGAGGACGGCAGTGGTGCTTCCCCGGTCGAATCGTAGTTCTAGCAGGGTGAAACTTCTTTGGAATCAGATTAAAGATGTCATCAGCGTAAGTATTTGTTATAGGTACATGTTAAGAAAAAAGAAAATTCTACATATTAGGAGCAAAAAGGGAACATGTTTCGAGAATGTTGTAGAAAGACATTCTTGTATTTCCTTTAACTTTACGCCCTTTTATTTTTCTATCGCCTTCTTTGATCTCAACGTTACAAGATGGCAATGTCAATTAATGTTTTTGTTCCCAACATTAGAAAAACCGTTTCCGATAAACCATATGGTCCATTGCCAACGATAAAAGACGTGTTATTTATTAAAGTGCAGGCAAAATCGCCGCAAATTCTACAGCAATTCGTTTGCAGGTGTATCACGAACCTTTCGTAAATGTTATTTCAAAGTGTTCAGATTACTTCTCCAATATGATGCGAATTCGGTTAAAAAATAAAATTAATTATTGGTTTTATTTCTTTTTTTTCATAATGAACGTTTAGAAATGACTGACACCATTATTTTATTAGTTATGTAATTACGTAATAATAGTATTTTATATAGATTATTAATCTAGCCACCTCCGATATTTGACTCACGTTTAGTTACAATACTAAGGAGAAGGCACAAGTTTAAAGACCGAAGCAATCGGTTGAATTAGGGACCAATAATCCTAATTTTCTCTTTGCATTATTTTCTTCGTTTGCTGTTTATACGACAATGACCTTTATAGAAGTTGAATCGCTATAGGCAGGGAATTTTCTCGATTAGGATTATCGGCGTTACAATAAAGGCAGTTAGCTTGTCTAGACTCGTAGTATTAAGGCTAAGCGCTCGCTTCGTAATGGGTTCAAGTTAAAGTTTATTTCTAAGAATCAAGTGTAGAAAGAGGAAGTATTTCAATTAAAAATACGTATTTTTTTTCTGTTGATAATTTTGATGCAGTTCCTTTTTCATCTATTGAAAGTGAAACCTGTTTTTTCATTTTTCAAAATCAAGCTTGCAAAGGCTGCAGACTGATTGTGATCGGCCACTACTTCTCAAGTAATACTGTAGCGAACTTTATAGAGATCAGAGATTTCCTTCGAAGCCGATTCGAATATAATAGTTACCTTATATGTAAGTGAGCCAGCAACAACATGTTTCTACCGAAATTTTAAAAGTACTTCATGCTAGAAACCCGTCGGTAGTACCTTCCAGACCGAATTGTACGTTCTAATACTAGTCAAAGTTATCTTTCTATCCATTCTATCAGACTCAAAACATCTAATACCCAAAATGTAGAATTGGCCAATTCGCACAATGTCCAGTAGGCCAGTTCGTCAAACTTCTCGTGTTCCAATTCTCATAAAGTCTAGTAAAATTTCCATAGTAAATTTTGTCTTTTCTTATTGTGAAAGAATAAGAAACGGGCATGCAGGCCACCTGATGTTAAGTGGTCACTGCGGCCCATGGACCATCACGTTCAATCTCAAACAGAACAGAAGTTTTATTTAAAGATGGACGCGGATGCGTTCCTATTCTTGAGGACTAAGATGGTGGCAATAATGTGTATCCGGCAACGACACCTCCCTAACTGAAACACAATACATGAAGAACATGTTGCTTTACGGCGGGTTATAAGGGTGGCGGTGGTGCCGTCCCGGGCGAGCTCTAACGGCCCTACCACCTTTTTGTTCATCCCGAGAATTGGACTAATTTGGAGCTTTTGCGGCCGCTGGAAATTTTGTGAATTGGACATTACGCGCCTAGATCTTTTCTATCAATCAGTTATTTGAACTATTGTTAAGGAAAAATAACAACAGTTCTATATTTAGTCGAATTCGCGTGTCCACTCGACCACAAAAACACTGTTGAAACGGTCATTCATCCAATGCAATTAAATTATCGCTTGTTCTCGTTCTTAATTGCTTATTTTGAAATATTCCTTCCGATCCATTATAATAAATAAAAATTGTGCCACTTAGGTATGATCGGAATTATGGATACGATGAAATTATTGATTTTTTAGAGTGATGTGTAATCTCCTTAAGCAATTATTTTTTGTTAGTAACCATTCTTTTACATATTACTATGTATTAGATACTTACTAGTAACGAATTTTGATTTTTGATTGCCGATATTTCGCCGTGACTACCATGTAACTGGATCGAAATATCGGTAATCGAAAATAAAAATCTTGATTACATTGTACATCGTAAAATGCATAAATTCCGCTGAAAATATTGTTTAAAATAATACCATTATTTTATATTAAACTCGTCTTTATCGGCGGATTCGTGCGGACAAGCGCTATCTTCTTAATATACCATAAAAATACATGCCTTAGTAGAAAGGCAACAAAATAAAACATGTTTTATATGATAACAGACGGACAGAGAGACTTTTCTAAAAATGTCGGTTTATTCTTACTATATTGTCGGTAAATGCACTTTATCAGGTTTTTCCCTTTGGATCTGTATATATTTAAATATTTTAACCATTGTAATTAATTACGAAATGGAGTAAATTTCGTAAATGCAGTTAACAAGAATAAAATCAAAATTAAAATCGCAATGTTTTTTAATTTAGCATTTTTATCTTTTTCAGACATTTAGTTGCCGTGCCGAGAGGTTTTAAGATGGACCTCGACACCACACCCGTGAGTACTAGTTATTATTACCATTTACTTATATACTTTAAATATATTAGTGTTAAAATAAAAATAAATAGGAATTTATTGCAAACTAGCTCTTCTAGCTAGATAAATAAGAAAATTAAGTACTAATAATACACATCACAACCGTTTATTTTACGAACAGCGCCACCTTTTAGAAAACTATGGAACTAAATCAAAGATGTCTAGAAAGCAGGATAAAATTCGGGTTCGTTTCTGAGTTCCTTCTAAATGTACAAATGTTCAATAGATGGCGTTAGGTCCGTCATACTGTTCTTATTTCGAACTAGAGGGCACCACTTTGAGTTAAGAGCTCTGAATCAACTGGACTGTGTATTGTTTGCACCCTCTGCAAGATGGCGTTGTTAAGTTTTATATTTTTAGCGCGTATACCAAAGAAGTAAATACTTCGGCTTGTAACCGCTAGATGTTGTTTAATTTTATACCAAGGCTTAAAAGGATTTTGAACTAGACAACTTAGTATAGGTTGACTACGATCGACCAGATTAGTGATTTCAGCTGCTTTTAATACTAAGGTATATTCGAGGCCGTCTGGTTATATAAATAGGATCATTACAGGGCAAGGGTGTCCAAGGTGTGTACTGCAGAAATGTCCAGGGGTAACAAATCAGATGTAGGAATTAAAGTCCATGTTCCTAATACTAAGACTATAGAAATAACATTTATTTTATATACTTTAAATTTACGTACTTAGAAAATACTTTTACTTTACTGGCAGTATAGACCTGGTAGCTAATTAAATCTCGGCGTCATAATTGGTATTGCACGCGGGCGTTCTACCAGCTAGCGTCGAGCCTGTATATACTTTCGTTTTAATCCGTTGGCATATTTAGGACCTTTTTAGGGTGAGACACAGTAAGGAATTTTTCGGGTCTTTGACTTTTTAATGGAAACAAGCTTTATTTAATGGACAATCAGTCACAACCGGTTGGGAAATCGGCGTTCAAAGGTCTGCTAAAACGCTTCATACCAGGATTTCCTAAGAAATGTTCCTCATGCATCTGCCTAAACTGGATAGGGGATCTGATCATTTCGAGGTAGTCAAGCGTACTTGGGTGCCTCAAAACTAAACTAAACGTATCAGCCTAACAGATAGTGATACGTTTAAAATATAGTCATGCAGTACTCGTGAATGGATATGAGAAATAATTTTGAGAAACAGGACGGTCGGATTTCTCAAAATAATTCAAGATTGGTGATGGAGTTATTAATGCATGGCATTATTATTTTACTCGATCACATTCATTTTATCGTTTGGTTGTAACTGTGACCACGTGTTATCCCGAATACTTACTCGTTATTATAGCCACATAATTGTTTTTGGAGCACAATGTAGGTTAATCGGACGTACCTTATGTAATTTTAAATTAAATGGGTCGTCCTGTAACCAACTGTGCTATATTAAATATTATTTTAGATAAAAATATTCTAGTAGCAAAATTTTATGACCTTTTAAAATTCAAGTACTTACTTCTAAAATATTTTCTACGGAAGAGCTCAATTTAAAGCTCCATACGAACTGAGTGAGCTTCATTTTTCGCACTGTTTCGTGAGTCGCACGCCACATTAGACCCGCCCGCCATATAAGTGCTGAATTAAAACATTTTGGCACGAGATTTCGCCTTTAAAATATATTAAAAGATTGGAAATGACACTGTTGGACCCACGGGCAAAGTATCCATTGTCCGTGGGGCAATAGCCGATAAATTTATAGTAAGCTTTTCGGTTAATTTTGTTCGCTATCGGTTCATTAATAAAGTACACACTATGGCTTCCAATACAATACAATAGGTATGAATGGAGTTCAAATGGCTTGACTTGATATTTATTGTACAATTTTCCACTTTCATTTTGATCCTTCGAGTCGCTTTGATACCGTTTCAATTAACTGCAGTTAAACACGTCTATTCACATTCGTATGGATGTATATAAAGCGTTCTATGGAATAGGCTAAAATCTAGCGTGTCTGCGAATAAAGCTTTGTCGTAAATTCAAGTGTGGTGGAAGGTGCCCCGCCTCGGGCGAGTCGCAGAGCGGCACCAGCACGCCCGCTCCGGATATTCAACGTTACGAATAGCTTTATTAAGACTAAATATTACAATTTCCTAGCAAGTATTGCGCTGGTTGGAATTGCTAATGCGCCGCCGAAGGAACGGAGTGAAAAGATGCGATTGCACCCAGCTTCTCCGACATTGCCGCTTTCTTGTTTTATGAGCAGTGATATTGCAGTTTCACACCGTCTTACTGACTAGAACTGGATGTTGTTATTTATACTAATTTAACCTACATTTTCTTTGAAATGCTGTGGGGATTGAGAAGGTTCTCTGTTTATTATCAAGGATTCCAAATTCATCCTAACGTTATAATGTATTGCAATTTTTTCGGGCGGAAAAAGCGGCTTATCTTGGTAATCGAGAAGAAAAAGTAACAATAATATCTTGAGAAGTCTAGTCAGATAGCTTGTTAGAAAAGGGGCTGCGTCTCCGGACCACAAATTACTATGATTTAATATTGCTTAGTTATCTGCGGGCTGGTAATTTGTTAGCGCGCCTCTCGGGCTCGGGTGGTGCGCCATTGTTGCCTCCGTCTTTTGTTCATCGCCTGCCCCGCACGATACGATCTTGAGTTATTATGATTAGGATTCTTTGCCAAGTGATGCAAACTTGCTAATTCCACCATTATCGTTTAAGTTTTAGTCATTTTAACGGGAGTTTAAACTTAGCTATCAATATTTATTTATTGATTAAAAGACGTGTCTTATTAAAATAATAATGATATGGAGTTCAGCCTTCCTTTCTTTAAATTGGTTCAAATAGGATACCGAATCGGATGTGATTTGTGTGTTCAGTGAGTTTATTTTCAATAAATAATGTCAATATTATATATTTTTAATAAATAATATTAATATTATTCGCTTTTAAAGGAAAATATGAGGAAATTACAAACTTGAAAACTCAGCGTAATTTTCTCAACGATATGTGAAGTCTACGAGTTTATATTGGATCAATGATGAATCTAATTAAATTAATAGAGCAGTGGAAGCATTTCAACCTCATAACTTAGTACTATTCGTTTAATTCATAACTCACCGTCCGTGTGGCCCACTAGATTAATAAACGTCACCTGGACTCGTAAAGTCGATGGTTAATATATCAAACGAGCCGTCATGTCACGCACTCAACTGTAACTTTCATTTCATATAGTGCTTCAGAATCGATGGCTGATACGAGGGCGGCTTTTTCAATTAGTGAAAACATTCAATTGTCATTGTGCTTATAGTGTAATTGTCGGTTTGTTATCCATCCATCTTGACTAGTGTAATGGGTTGCCATCAGGGAAATGAATCGGCCGTTGGATGTCCGACGTCGGAGTACCCGCTTGTGTGTTGGCGAAATGGCTTTCTGTATAAACGTAACGTTGGACGCAAAGGCGTCTGGGGATGTGGTGTTGACGACAAGTGCCCAAGCGAATTCCCGGATTTATGGCTTATTACTTTGTTGACGTGTCATTGTAGTTTTTTTGACGCGTTAATACAAATAATTTTGCTCGCACCATTCTGGAACGTTCTGACCGGTACATACAATACAATAGCTGCCGAATTACTTAGAAATATGTAACTACACGATACAAAATAGTGTCACCCCAGAATTATTATGTCACGTATTCAATTGTCATTTTTTTTAGTAAATAGTATTTTTGTATTCCTTTCAATACAATCAGAGTTTTGTTTTGCAGGAATGACCTTGCACGAAGTTGTCTTGAAGAAATGAATTCAAAATTGAACTCAAGAGAACCTCAATTCCCCAGTAGATTTGTTCCACAATTTAGTTTAGTTTTCTTTCTAATTTCGTTCTTTTCATTTTAGTACTTTGTTTTCTTTATAATTCGTAATTGAGAATGTTAATCTTTGATTTAATTTTTCATTTCTACTCTCATTTAATTCATATTCATATTCAATTCATCGATTTCTTCAATTCATTTCATATATATCCTCTAATGTGTTAGATATTATTATTTTTTTAAATATAGTATTGAAGTAAATTTATTAAAAACCATATCATCAAATAACATTAATTTGTAGTTTTTAGTGTATATTGAAATAAATTATCTCTATTTTAATATTTTTTAATTTTATTAATTTGATGCCCCAATACTAATTTTATGTGTTTTATTTTAAGGTCTTTTTGCAACAAACTCGAAATGCTACTTGAATGAATTGAATTACTTGAATTTCTTCCGTATGAATAGGTTCTTCCAACAAATCTGAAAAGTAAATAATAATTTTAACATCTTCATCAAGTTTTAAAACCGCAAAATATACTTATTGGATGGATATTTACAAATACTCGCAATGAATACTGTGCGACATTCCTTTGTCGATTTTATATCCTGTTTTTAAAGGAATAATTTTTATTACGTATAATAATCTTTTTTAAAACTAACATTACTATGGAATTTATACATTTTTCTATCTACCGGGTACTCGGGATTTACGATTTTGGTTTTTTGACTGCCGATATTTAAACCGGTCGCACGTTAAGTTACGTCACCGTTTCACCGTCAATCAAAAATCAATGATCGTGAACCGTGAGTATCCGGTACATAGTAAAATCTATAAAAAACTTGTTTCTGGTACAATTATGTACAATGTTCTAAATTTTGTTATTACCAAAGTAAACCAAAACACTATCGTAAGAACTGGTAACGTATAACGAGTACTCACGATAGTTTTTTCTGTCAATATTTCGACTTTTCTTGTTCCACGAAACCGTGATAGATATATATAACGATTAAATTGACTGACAGACCCGAACAATAACGCACGCAGAGATTCTTTATATAGCGTTAGAAAGGTACTTTGCAAAATTTGTGTGATTTTGTATTCCTCTTCTATGTTTGTTTAAAACATAATGTTGACAAAATGGAACTGCATTATTGATTGTGTGTGTTTCGGAGTTTCTTTCGCCGGTTCTCCAAAAAGAAACACGTTACGATTCCGTTGTAGTGTAACGATTCAAAAAGAGTTCTGTAAATAATCTACTTCGAATAAAAAATATTTTGATATGATTTTATTGTAAAACTGACTTCTGCTCGACCAAAGGCAAGCCAGCAGACACAACTAGTCATTTCATATAATTTAAAATCATGTGAGTAAAGTTGTGTAATACTGGTTAATTGCAGACTTGAAGGTAATTATGAATAATGAAAACGCTTTCGACCTGCACTAATAAAAATGTAAAACATTTATCATTTTTAATTAATGATGAGACTAAAATAGAACGTACGATAGTTGATTGCAATATACGGCTAGAAAAATATAATGTAATTGTAAATGTCGTATTGAAAAATGGTATAAATTTAGAAATTTAATGTTAGAAGTTTTCGTATATCAAATATAGAACTGTACATTGTAATAATTGTATCTTGTAATGGCAATATAGGGTTATTATGCCTTTTTAACATAATATGTTTCGACTATATTATAGCGAGGTATAAAACACAGTGTACAACAAAGTCGCTTCCCACTGTCAGTACATTTACATCTTTCAAAGTATGCGACGAATTTAAATGCGCTTGTCATCAATACACAGTGATTCAAGAGAAGGTTTATATGTGTAATACATTTATATTATGGCATGGAAAAGCAGAGAATTTCAAAGATGTGTAATATGATGTCGTAAATATAAAGGTGACTTCTTAAAAATAACTTTGCGAAGCTGACATGGATCGCTACTATTAACTAGTTCCACTATTAATTGATACATTTTTTCTGTGTTGGGAAAGTATTATAATCAAAGTAGAAAAATAGTCCAATAAGATGTGCAGCAGGATCAAAACACACAATTTTTCGTTGTCTATTTTATATTAACTTTATGCAAACTTTTAACTCCAAATGTAGTCTTTTTACAAGTAGACCTTCCTATGTTTTTCTTAGTATATATCTTACTTTATATATAGAACCTATGTGTAAAATTTCAGGATTCTAGGCTCAGTGGTTTCTGCTATGTGTTGGTCTCTGTATCACTCAGTCTCCTTTTAATGTACAATGTAACAGAAAATTTTTCACTGTACACTAACAGGTACAAACAAATATACGATTGAAAAGATTGCATATACAATAGGCGACCGTATCACTAAATAAAATATATCTTCCAGACAACCATCTAATGGTAAAAAGTGTTACAACTATAATATACATACAACATAAACTTTGGGCGTGTATAAAAATATAAATACTGAAATATTATAGGTCAGCAGATAGTGTGAAAATAATAGAGGGATAATAGGGAAAAAGGGATGAAGAGGGACTTAAGGATAATCTGTGTACGTATAAATATAGATTGGTTAGATTTTTGAATATTATTATACCCACAATATTGTAGAGTATTTCCCTACTGAACGTTCAAACGGTGAACAGAATCGTAACAAAGTAATCTGCAATATCTGCAATGTGTGCATACATGCTCGTGTGTACGGTGATATTCTAGTGTAATGTTTCCTTTACGATCCCAGTACAGTTTAAATCTCGGTGCAAGAGGTCAGAGGGGGCGTGTCAGTGGTGTGGCGGATTGATAAATTTGCGGAAGCACTCGCCACGAATGGGACGTAGCACGCAGGCTACGATGCAGAATCTGCAATCTATGTTCGCAGAGATTGTCTGAAGGTGCGTTTATAAACGTACTTAGATTGCTTGATGAGTGAGATCTGCCTCTCTATAGTTTTAGTGAAATAGTAACTTTTTAGAATTTTGATTAATTAATATTTAAATAAAATACGAAAAATATCGAAATGTTTTTTTCTTTTATTTAATTAAAAAGAAATCTATATATACATGAACAATTATTTTGGTTACGTTTATCCAGAAAAAAATCACCTTTAAGTATTTTACAGGCGTGGGTGTAACTGAATGTCCCACTACCAGGTAATAAAATATATTCCTTTACGCTTTTTCAATGCAAATTGTTGAAAATACCGTTAATCACCTTATTCGGAGGATTTAAATAGCCCATAGGAGATTCAACAAGATTTAACCGGAGTTAACTGCTTGCTTTAGTCTTCAAAACACTTTATTTTGTCAATTACTCACGATCTACATAACTCTCATGTAGCAACATATTGGTACAATTCCATTTTGTTAGGTTTACAGAAACAAGTTTCATGTATATGGGATATTATTAATTCATTTTAATATGTATCTGGTATCCACGATTAACGATTTTTGATTGCCTATTTTCGAGACAATTCCGTGGCTCGTGGACACGGCTAAACTGCTAAACTAAACCAGTTTACTAAACTGCGTCGTAATCGTGAGTACCCGATATATAATAAAATGTGCAAATTCCGCGATAATATTAGTTTGAAAAATATATTTCAAAAAAGTTGTGGTCAGACGCCAATTTCACTTTCGAAACTACAGTCCAGACAAAAATTAACTTTCAAATTTCAGTCTAGTTTATATATCATCAAGATAATAAGTCTTGTAGGTAACATGTAATTTTATTTTAGTCTAAAAACTTTTGATTAATCGCTCAGGTGTTCAGAATAATGACTTGAATGAACACCTAGTTTTTTAATATAAATTTGCCGACTGTGGCATTTCCTATCTGTAAATATTATAAAACAAAATCCCCGTCGCATCTGTCTGTCTGTTCATGATAAACTCAAAAAGTACTGAACGGATTTTCAGGTTTCAAAACAGGTAGAGTGATTCCTGAGGAAGGTTTTGCATAATAAGTTAAGTTTGTGGTAAATTGGGCGAGAAATTAAATATACTAACTTAGTGGTCGTTCGAAATAGATGTTTCTAAATGTTAGTGTTTGCAACTAGGTAATGACTGGATGCATGTATGAAAGAAAAATAACTTAAGTAAATATAAACTCTATTACCCGAGCGAAGCTGGGCCGGTTCGCTAGTTATATATATTTTGAGCAGAACTGCATATTTATAACCTTTTTATATTTAAATTCAATCTTCTTTACTTTTTAAATGTTTGTATTAATTTTGACTTTACTAAAAATCGACCTATTCTATTTTACTCCGGAGAATATCATTGGAATTCCCGACGTCATTGGAATAGAGTTACACTTCTCACTGACTAATCTGGCAAAGGTGGCTTAACACTTTCCCTGCCGTGTACAACGTGCTTGCAACTACACACCTGTGTTGTACATAACTTTAACTTTTTCTAATCATATAGAAACAGTGGTGAATAAAGCCTACAAAAGTCTTGGCTTCATGCTAAGAGTAAGTCA
>DWON01009407.1:0-11422 GCA_018251015.1 Phocides pigmalion okeechobee | reverse complement strand
CAACCCTTAATGAGCCCGCTATCCCCCCTCCAACCCCGCCATTCCGCGGACTTAAAAACGCACCCTCGTAGCTCGTGGTCACGGCGAAACCTAACGTTATTAGTGACTACCCGTTATATTATAAAATCTAGATATATATGAGTTTAAAATCGTATGTGCTGAAAAAGAAGCCAATGCGCGAGATATGAACCAGACATCCTGTCACTAGCAAAGTTAACTGCACGTTCTGGTTTGACGAGTGTGATAGGAGATACTTATACATACAATAAATTTTACCTTAATTCTTAGGGTAAGCGCATCTGCGGTTGACACAATTAGCACGTTGAATACTAATCGCAAGCCATTCTCTCTGTGAGATATGAACCAGTCCTCTTGGCACCAGCAGCTTCGGTAACACGTGATTCTAATTGTTTGATAAATGTTCCTCGCTCGCGCCCCCGGACCAAACGTTTACAATACAATGGTTGTTACAATCTTTGTCTATACATTTCTACTAATCTCAGAAACGGCTAACCTATGTCAATGAGGTTTTAACTATTGTATTGCGGTACGCTTCACTAAAAATTTTGTGGTCGTTTCAATCGATTTATAAATAAAAATTTATATCAGTATGAATGTTATGGGTATGTACATGAGAATAGTCAAATTGTTACTGGTGTGAATAAATGAGAACTATTTTCAGTTAGAAAATTGAAAGAACCCAAAATTGGATCTCATGAATAAAGTTGCAAGTACCAGTTACTATGATACTAATACTAAGAGCGATGTTTTAAACTAGTAATTTCAACACGTATGCAACTAAAGTAGGTCGCAGAATTAGCAGAGATAATTTTTTATTGCCAGCGTACATGTGTAAGTAGACATAAGTGAGAACTTTTTTATCTTCATACTGGTTGCAAAAGATTTGCAGAGTAATATTAAAAGCGGGTAATGTTGCTCGATCTGCATTAGAAAGACATAAGTAACTGTTTAGTAAGTTTAGCCGTAATTACGAGCCATGCAACTAGTTCGAAAAATAAAAATAAAAATATATAAATTCCGTGAAGATATTTATACGATGTTAGTTTAAAATTATAAATGACTGTGTCTTTGTAAGCTTATTTGCATGTTGACAGGCTTACCAGCAAGGTGATAGAACTTTAGTTTGATCGGGAAGTTCCCACCGCCACCCTCATAATCCGCTGTAAAACATCACTTATGTTTCGATTGAATAAGACAAGGTTGTCAGCTACGTTTTCAAGCGAGGCAACCATTTCAATCCTCAGGAGTAGTAACACATCTATGTATATTATATTTATCCGCGTTTTCGATTAGTCGTATAACATTTCTAAACAGTCCTTGCTAAATAAATCCCTAATTATAGATTCTGTTCAAAGGTTCAATCAGAGTTCATATTTGAGAAGTCTGGCTGGCCGGGAATCAAACTTAATCCAAAGTATGGTTACGATTGCTCCACGCGGGTCGTCACCTAATGCTAGCGAATCACACATTAATTATCCACACACACGTCTGTACACGGCTCAATAAGTATCGCAATACACAGTTGCGTCAGATTGGAAGGGAATGGGAAACTGCGGATAAAAACACGCATAACCCTATTTAGTAAGAGCCTACATTATGTTGTTCCACGTTATCTGGCATACTCGTGGGTATCTCGTATAATACATAATTATTGTTTTTAATGAAATTGAAGTAGCAAATGAGCTTGCAGTCTACCAACAGTATCTAGTCACTACTGCCCGTAAACATATGTAAACAGCTCTAATTAGTATTGAAACCACACCAGGAGATGTTGATTCACTTATTTATGTGACTATGTTCTACATACGAGTTCAAATAGGATTTCAGTCCTGTTTAGGTACCACCACTACTCTCAATCCGTAAAGAGTTTTGTTTGGATAGAAGCAGTTGCCGGCCACACCGATGCGACCATTTCAGTCCTATTTGAGATTGTACGTAGAAGTCCGTGGGCTGCTAGAATATTATTTTTAAGATTACCCCAAGGTTAACTACTTTATTACTTAACTAAAAAATATAAATAAGAAAAAAATTCAATGTAATAAAACCGTGGGGTGCATGGTATCAATAGATCACTGAAAATGCACCCCACGCTTTTTACATAGCATTTTTTTTTAATTTTTACTTTTTTTAGTCGGTTTTTTTATAAAAGCGTGTTTTTTACTTTTTTTAACTATTTAAGATTCTTTTTTTTATATTATTGCATTGTCATCGGTCCTTGATACGTGTGCAAAGTTTCAAATTAATTAGACATCTGGAAATTGGTAAAAATTATGCTCAAAGATTCCATTAAATACATACATACAACCCAAACTAATAAAATCGTGTTAAAAATAAAACATTTTATACGTGTATCGCACGCTAGAGAAACGCTCGTCTGAAGGTGCTGAGGCATACATAAATATTTATTATGCTTACGCAGCGTTTGGTCAGTCTAATTAGCTCCACATATCCGCGATCTCAAGTATTCTCGACGTGGCACAAATACACGCACCGACGTAATAAAAAAATATAATGAATTGTTCTTATTTTCATATAAAAACCAGGTATTTGTGTTAGAAGAAATACTAGCGTGGAAATATGGTTGGAATGTGCGTTTTATGGATCGAGCGACGGAAACAAATATTGACTAATTAGGTTTTCCTTGCAAATTGACTAACGTTTTTTTGTTATATCAAAGTAACAAACGACTGTGCCGCCCACTTCATCTTACGCGGTCACTACGACTTGTAGACAAATTTGAACCCAAATAGAATTAAAGTCCTATTTGTGGTAGCCCGTAAACATATTGTAAAGTGAAATAGGCGTAGCGATAGTGCCATTAATTTAAGCTGAAGTCATCGAAAATTTTCCACGCGTTTCTTACTTCAGGATTAACGAAGCATGTACATACGACCGCAGTCAATGTTTCAAGTTTGAATGTAAACTTCCATGGGATGCAAGGGTAATTTTATGTATATTAACCTAACCTACACCCTCGCTTAATATTCTACTGAAAGTAAAAAGTAAAACTAAGTTAAAATATGTAAAATATGGTAAACTAACTTTAATTGGCTTCCAAATTACTGTCCTTTAGATGAGTTCCCAAATATAAAGATACTAACACGCCTAATTTTGCCGAAATTCATGTTATTAGGTTACGTTTCACTTTTCCTATATACATAGTGCATTTTTTGAAATATATACCATCATACACGGTGATAGCGTGTTTCTACGTAGTTTTAACATAACTTAATTCCAAAAACTTAACATTTAAAATCCACTTCACAATCAAATGCACAGTTATTCACAGTCACCTGTTAATAGTATTAAGAACGTAAAACTCGGTGCCATACAATTAGCCGCGTTATTTGCTTCATACGGACATTAGCCCACTATTCGTGTGTGGACAGGTGGTTTAACGCGATCAAGCTAAAACCCTGTTTAAATACATGTTTATTTTTAAAAGAAGAAAGCGTTGTTAATAGTACCTACGACACTATAAAGGGTAAGTCGAGCGTACTAGTCACCGAGCCGCCGAGTCATTTGGGAGTTATTCGGCCACCTCGGGAAGATTCGGAAGTGGAAACCCTTGACGCATGAATAATCCCTACCCATCTCCGCCACGAAAGCCATTAGTACCCTAGGTTACGAGTAGCAGATAAGTAAAGGATATCCTCAGTTCAAAATCAAAATCAAAATATTTTTATTCGTAGTAGATTCTTTACAGGACTCTTTTAGAATTTATTGACGTTCATAAATTACCATCGACTCGTAAGCTGTTTCGTTTTCGAGAAGAATCGGCGAAAGAAACTCCAAAACACCCATTTTTTCCATCTTTAAAATGTAAACGTTCTATCTTTAAAAGTTGAAACGTGATTTATGATATATACCATTTAAAAATGTCATCTGCGAATCCAACAGAACAGTGAGAAATAAAAAAAACAAGTACAGAAAATAAAAGATACAAAATGTCCATCCGGAATATATATTTTACTTTTGGTCAAACTGAAACATACGTTAACCATTTTTTAATAATGTATCCAAAGACTATAGAGCGTTATCAAAAAACTCACGTAACTATGGCACCGAATAACAAGTAGGTTATTTTTTTACAAAAGTATTTCTAATAATCAATGACATTATAAATCACTATGTATTTGTATTGTATTTAATAATTATAACACAAGGTAAAGAATTCCATTCATAATTATCAATGTTTTACATTGAATGAGTAACAAAAAGTAAATATAAAATTTCAATAACAAGATAATTCAACATTACAAATATTGACCGTATATAGAATGAACTGCTGAAAGCTATGTACATTAGGTACACGAGTAAGACAAAGAATGCGAATAATACCATTTTTTGAACTTGCGTATTACAAATTAATTATTACTGGCTTTGATAGTGAGGGCACATATTCCTAGGAAGATTTAAATATTATTACTATTAATATTGAAATCATATATTTTATTACGTACCGGGTGGTCACGATTAAAAATTTTTGATTATCGGTATTTGTATGGCTCGTGGTCACTGTTAAATTGCGGTGGCGGGGTAAACTGTAAGTTAATGGTAGATTAATCTAACTACCCTACGTCTAGTAAGCTTTTTTTTCAGGTGCTCAAAGTTGTCAAAGGTTTTTAAAATATACTAATTCGCACTTTGCCAGTATTGTCGATTATGGCCTAACAATTCTTATTCTGAATTGTTAATGAAAACATAATAATCATTACACCATTTTAGACTGAAGTTCATTGGCCTAGATATTCCTAACATGTTCATTAACAGTATTTTTTATATTTAGTTATTTAAAAAAGATTCTAAATCATTGTCTTATTATAATATTTAGTATCGTGTTATATGTAGTACTTCTATAATATGTTAGATTCCACTACAGTATTTATCTTTACGTTACCACCACATTCTATGATAGTACTAGATTTATGGCGCTTAAAGAGGAAATATAATCGTTCCAAATTAAATATAGGCCGCATTGTCGCTTTTCATCAGATGAGATCGCTTCTAAACGCTAGCGTATTTAAATAAATAATAAACTGGCATGTAAGACGTTCCAAGTAATCAAATGTAACAACGTATTTGTGATCAAATTATATGTAATAGGAACTTTCCTATATAAAAAGAGGGTCTCGAAGCATAGTAATAAAAAACAAATCGGTTGCTTCGTTACGGATTATTAGTTTAAATGTTCTATGGCATGAACATTCGGTTCAGGCTTCGAAATTTAAGCGCAAATGTTTTTCAACACAAAACGTATGTAAATATATATTTTTTTAACTTGTAGGGAGGTAGAAGTAAATAAATTCGCATACTATGTTTAGAACAGTTAAATTTTATGAATTGAATTTATTATACAAACAAATGTAAACAGACCTGACTGTCGGAAATTGCCAAAGTTAAACGATATCTTGCAAACCATCGATTTAAATTTTTGCAAACATTGCGATTTCTAAGTCGTTCAAAAGCAAAGACTTACTCGTTCAAAACCGTAAATAATGAATTACATATTATCACCTGTGCTTCAATCCGATTGTTTAGTAGCACAGAAGGAACAATATGTCACAGCACAACAGTGAACAGTTCACAACACAGACACGTAACGTTTCTCCACGTCGTTCGTGGCACAACAGCGTGTAACGTACGCTTACAACGTGCGCGCGCGTCGCTCTCCCGAGCCGTTATGTCGGACCGAATGCCGCTCGCTGCGAAAGCGGCCCGTCGAATGATGCAAAGAGTAATTTTCAATGCTTAGAACAGACAAACCTCTTTAAATTTCACAAATGATTCTTTCAATTATCAGTGTACTCTCCTTTTCGTAGTTATAGTCCTGAAATGTACCGAATATATTAATTGCTAAGGATTAAGACGAAACTTCCCATGAGATGGTGTGAGGCACATAGTATATTTCCGACTAAAACGTAACTTCAACATACCCAAATTTTCGCAAAATTTTAAGTTATAATTTATGTGTCTATCTTACAGGAGAATTAACTCAAACCTTTAGGGAAATAGAAACACCCTACTATACCACTCGGAACGTCAAAAACTGCATCATTTGAGGGTTCCTATTTTCTGTGATTGTTGGATAAATTACAAAGTAGGCGACCATCTTAGTCCTCACGAGAAGCAATGCATCTCTGTACACCAGGTAGGTACTCATATTTTCATCTTGTGGATGTTCATCTGTCGCAGTCACTATACAACATCATATGAGTTCAAAAAGGATCACTAGTAAAGATTTTCGACTATTTCGCAAGTCAGAAGCTGAGTTTTTTATCTACGCACTCTTCTGCAACTAAGCTGCTCTATGAAAGCGGCAGGTTATCAATGAAGATGGACGTTATCGCAGTATGAGGGAAAGTGGACGCGACCTCGCGACAGAGGATAGGTTATGGTCATACACAAACATTGAAAAGCTTGTATTGCAAGGTGGCACAACAGTTCCACGGGTACTATCACCGCCCCCATAGCCTGTCGTAAAGCAGGTCTTGTTTTTCGGTTGGAGAGCTGCATTTCCCAATTACTAGGCGATCATCTCAGTTCTCATTAGTAGTAATAAATAACAATAGGTCAGGCAGAACTTTCGTCCCGTTTGAGAGTGGACGTATATGTTCATGGGCTCCAGAGACCTTTCGATATCAGCTTGCACGCTTATTTGTTACTTTTACAACGGAAAAATGGTAAATTGTTTCAAGGTTATTTGGAACAATTAAGCATTTTTGCCATTTCCTAAATGGACATGATGTTACTTTTATGTTTGTTAACATTGCATCACAAATGTGTACTGGCGAATATATTATATCAAATTTTTGCTAATTTTTGTAGTTAAACTTTTAGTTTGGATTGTTACACATATTATTAAACATATTGCTGCCTTAAATAAAGAGTAGCAAAAACAATAGCAGCAATTTTTGTGCGGCTGTTCTTGATACGAATTAAAAAAGGTGGATATTGGTTCCGTCTCATAATTAGGGCAGGTCTGGAGGATATTCCATTTCGCTACTTCATTCTGTATCAAAAAGATACAGGCTACTGCCCTAACTGTCTATTCAATGTTTTGAAACGTTCCACAGAGCCGCCGAGAAGGTTTAACGATCGCTTGAACGACGACAAGCATAGTGGCATACATATAATGTTTGGCACTAGCGGTGACCCACCCAATTCCAGATCTCTTTAAACGTTGCTTTACTTACGTGTATTTTTGGGACAATCTGTATGCCTGTCCTGCCAGAATGTAAATTTAATCTAAGCAGAATCACATTGCGAAATACAAAGTATCTTTTCTACTTTTACTCGCTATGATTCAGTAATGCAACTCAAAGATACAGATGTATGTATCTTTGAGATAGGGTTGCCACCGTTTTAAATAAAGACGCACAGTATAACAATATCAGGTAAGGCATATAAACAGCATTTGAAAAATACCCAGATAAGTAATGTTGAATTAATGTTCCTTAGTTTCTAATTCTAATGATTAATTATGAATAATTTTTATGCTTCCATATTTAACGTGTCAACGGGACTCTATTATCCAGACTAATATTTGATCATCTGTCACTAAACAATTTTATAGAACGCAAAAATATATTTTTAACAGTATACTTGGCCTAGATACAGGTTTTTCAAGCAGGAAACATCATAGGTATCTCGTCTACATCTCTATCATTATTTAGTCACTTTCTCACCACCTCGATCCTGTGCGGCCACTCCATTCGGACTCGGGACACGTTTTGCGCGACCTTGACACTTGAATACTAAACAGAAAAGGAAAAGGAGTTGATAGCACAACAGTTCACAATATCGGTATATTATACATGGTATAAAAATATGAACCAAAAATATAGACAACCGGCATTGGTATGACTTACTTAGGAGGTCTTTTCCTTGTTCAAAATCAAAACTCTATTCAAAATAGATCCTTGACAAAATTGTCCGGAACGTCAACAACTCGATAACAACTTTAAAGTTCCATGGCTATTGGATAAATGATAATATAATAAGCAAAAAGATAGATATACATTTTAGTGTGTGAAATTCTTTTTCATGTGTCAAGTTGACCTTGAGTTAAATTTACTATGAAACAATCCATCTAGTACTGTAAATTCTTTACTAGTATCATCATTTGCTTGACTGTGATACAGGTACTAGATTAGTTGCTATATTTTGTTCTAAAATCGTATATTTTCCGAAGCGACAACTTTTTTTGCAGTTTCAATTGCAACGCATTTTGCTGTCAATATGAAAATGATTGAGTTTAGAATTTAAACAAAGTTAAATTTCGACTTTAACAACAATAACAAAGTTTAAAATGCAATGTCGTAGCCTTTCACAAAGACAGTGGAAGCTTTCTTGGCGTCTCTAAATAAAAGTTAATTTGCTGATCAGGTAACGAGGACGGGAGAGCGGAGAAACCTGCCAATTTTGCGAATTCCACACGTGCTCACCGCTGACTAATATCCTCATCTCCAATTCGAATGGAAGATCTAAGTTATTAGGACCGTACGTAAAATTTTATACACATAGATAGATTACTGTCCCACTGCTGGCCCTTGGTATTTTTATTAATTAACTAGCGATCCGGCCCAACTTCGCTCGCTCGAGTAATAGAGTTTATATTTACTTACAATATTTTCTTCCATACATGCATCCAGTCATTACCTAGTTGTAAAAACTAAAAATTAGAAACATCTAGTTCGAATGACGAATGAATTACTAGATGTATTGAATTTAACTATTTAATTTCTCGCCTATAAACAAAAAAAATGCGCCTAAACCATCCTCAGGGACCACTGTACCTGTTGTTGAAAACTATGAGAAAATCCGTCCAGTACATTTTGAGTTTATCGCGTACAGACAGACAGACGCGACGGGGGACATTGTTTTATAACGTTTCGAGATAAGAGAATTGACGAAAAAATGGATTGACCACCTGATGGAAAGTCACCGTCGCCTATGGACACCTGCAACACTAGAAGAATCACTAATTGTCAGCACTG
This sequence comes from Phocides pigmalion okeechobee, assembly GCA_018251015.1. Taxonomy (NCBI): domain Eukaryota; kingdom Metazoa; phylum Arthropoda; class Insecta; order Lepidoptera; family Hesperiidae; genus Phocides; species Phocides pigmalion. The sequence continues at coordinate 2,402 of DWON01009407.1, read as the reverse complement.
AATGAGGTTAGATTATAGTCCACCACGATAGTAAAGTGGAGATTAGTAGACTTCACATGGTTTTAAGGAGAAGTCTCAGATGTGTAGGCTTTCTCACAGTATTATAATTAATTATTATTATTATTAATCGAAACCACTTGACAACTTATTGTTAATTAGGGTGTATTTGCAAATAATCATACACAAAACAAGAAAGAATCTCCACATAGCATAAAACAAAATCGGTTTCCGCTGACGCTTAGATCTTTCAAAGTGCACAATAGAGTATAATGCGGTAGACAGAGTGCTCCGAGACTATAGGATATGTATACTATGGCAGAGAAAAGCCGTTTTTTTGTTTCTTTACATTTGCAAAGTGATGCCATAGGTGTGCTCGTGATAAAGAAATTTAAAATAAAGAAAAAAGACAGACAAATAGACATAATTCTACAAGTAACTAATAGATAGGCACATAGGTAAAAATAATAAAACTGGTGAATTTATTTACACAGCTGAAAAATAACGAATGTCTCTCCAGCCGTTGATAATTTCATTAAACAAGCTGTGGTTATCGTATTTCTGTATATCGGTCTATATTTTAACCGGCAATGATAGTCCGTGCTTATAAATGAAAACGAGAAAATGTTGATTAAGATTATGGTAGTTGCGATTTTGACCGCAGAAAAGTACCTGGATAGATTATATTTATACAGATAGATGAAAACTTCGCTTTTAAACATATTAGCCTCAAAATCTGTGTACTTTTCACACTATTGTAATTAAAACTGTTATGCACCGATAAGCTTGTTGTTTCACCCAACGCCAAAGATGTGAAGACTAAGTCTGTCGTCTCACTTTAAATTGTAGCCGGCAACCTCACCTCTCCAACTGATCGAGAAGAGTTGATTCACGACGGTTTACATAGGCGTGTAATATCGATAGAACACTCTACCTCCCGTCAAAATACAGAATTTATCAATACATAACAGTTTTAATACAGCAGTGTGAAAAGTACACAGTTTTTGTGGGTAATATGTTCTAGCTGTATAAATAAAATCGCCATCAGTAGATAGAAGATATACGAGAATTAAACGATTATTGGGAGCCTTTATGCATTAAGCATTAGAACTGAAACTGTATTCAGTGTGGATTTCACTAATCTAATGCAGAATGATTCACCTAACATTCGTTCCGTTTCTTTTCAATCCGTCTATAAATAACAAAGTTATGTCAATTTGAAAGTTACAAGTTAAACTTTTGGGCTCGCTGGAATAAGCCAAAAATTGAACTTAATGGGAACAAACTGGGGGACAGCGGCTAGTAATAATAATGCTTCCAATATGAAGCATTTATGCTCCACATACCTACATAGTGTACTCTCCATACAATTATTAATGGATGTATTGTAGGCATTTCAACTTGGTAATTACAGGCTCATTGGAGAGACGAGTTCAGTGGAACGGTTCCACGAAGCCGTGGAAAGTGGGTGACGCGAACGGACGCGGAAGTGGAGACTGATCTCGCCACTGTTATGTCATCGAACCTTTACATGCACTTACGCACGAAGAGATTAATAATAATTTATCTTTTGAATCCTCCGCGACGTCATGTCTGTATGAAGCGTATTGAAATTGTGTCAGCAATTGTACGTTTCGAGTATAACCTTCGTACAATTTGATAGTTTCTGTTACAATATGTATACGTATTCAATCAATTCCTTCTTTAATATGCCTTTCGTAGCATAGGTATCAGCATGAAATAAGAGCCACTTGTGGTCCCATCCAACCAAAAGTTTCGACTTTTAGCATTAGTAGCATCTAGCATAAAAGCTTCATTTTTGTTAAAACCCTGTTCCAAATGCAATTTGAATAAGGTGAGTAAAATTTGTGAAAACAGGTAAAATAATAGTCAATCACAATAATGCTTATACTACACTAACAAAATAAAATGTCATATTACTAACGCGCCAAAAATCCTATTCTGTTTATTCCCGTCGAACTACTCCCACGTGTAGTGAACCGCGAAATAAATATCGCCTACATAACATGTGGATACGAGTAGTGTGAATGCCGATCAAATAAACTTGTTTAGTTACATAGTTGCTTATCCTCGGCAATATGATATGCAATGAATGTTTCATGTTGCCGATTTCCTATTACGTCTACGATGCCAATCTACTAGATCGTAAAATATATACGGTGATTTTTTTGTGTTGGGAAAGTAACAAACAATAATGCAGGCCATCTGATGTTAAACGATCTTTGCAGCTAATGGACATCTTCGTTCAACCTCAAACAAAGTTAAAACCCGGCCTGAAGTCGTGCTTAGAATCATTGCTATTCCTGAGGACTGAGGTGGCCTTCATAATTGTAAGTTTAGCAACTTCTCCAAAGAAAACACAAGAAATTATAGTTTTAGCACCT
>DWON01009406.1:0-11422 GCA_018251015.1 Phocides pigmalion okeechobee | reverse complement strand
AATAACAACATATATTATAGAAATTGTACATGTGTTGTCGCTCTCAATAAAAATAGGGTAGTTGCGCTAAAAATAAGATAGATTGGAAAAAATGTCATCGAATCGGACGACATCACCTGATCGCCCCACCTGCCTATTTCGTTTTATCTGAACTTATCATAAAAAGGGACGGTAGTTCTAGCTGGTGACGCACTATATCCGGATACGTCGCGGTACACGGACCACTCTCTGTTTCAATAGACTGTGCTAGCCCTTTCTATTGTCATTTTGCATTATGATTGTAACACTAGATTGCCGTAATAGTTTATTGAATAAGTTGCTAACTATATATTTGCTTAGAATCCTGCAGTATCGCTTCTGATGCCCGAAGCGCCCCCTATATTTCTATATGTGTTATGTTCTTTCTCTCAATATTCTTATACATGGTACGACCATGTAAATTTTCTTTGTGAACGCTTTTTGTCTTTGTCCGCTGTCAACATATAATGAGATCAAACAACTTTGAATGCAAAATGAAACAACCTTACCTAAGGGAGTTTTCGTAGTGGTAATATTCTATTGGACAGATATACCGAAACAACCATAAGCCAGACTAACCTTTGTATATTAAAAATACCTAAAAACAGCACTTCAACTTCAAGTATAAACATATTAATCTAGTGTTAAACGACACAATCATCTTATATGATAGCAATATAATAATTCACTTATCTGTAAGCAGAGCCATTAAAGATTTTGTCATATTTTAAAAATAGCTTTTATAAATAGGCTCATATGAATACGAATGTACCGATGGGAGTAATGTTTTTGTTTTGTGCTAATTAATGTATTGGAATAAAACCTCCAATTAACCGCCTAGTTTCTATATGTGTAAAAGAGACAGACTCGATTATCGGATATATATTATCGGGTCAGCATTGCGGGAGGCGGCCCTAAACTGGAGTTTATTTGATTAGACTGAATATACGCCGACAAATTACTGAAGTATTGTATTGTTTAGCATCTGTGTATTATCTATGAATATCAGACGTAATGTCCGTCCCCAGTCTTCTAGCGCCAACGTAAAATCAGAGTTTTATTCGCCCGTAATCCATACAAATTTGTCCGTATACACAGGTGTTTAGGAGCCGCAAGCGCGTCGCGCCCCGAATTACACAGCAGTGTTGTAGCGGCAGGGTAAGCGTTCTCGAGGCCCAAATAATCCCTACCCCTCTCCTCCCTCGCGTAGAGACTGAGAGTACCGCTGGGTAGAGTGAGACGTAGGACGTCCCTTAGTATATATAGGGTAAGCGTTAACGTAATACTGAAACGGTTGCAAGTGAAAACTGAAAACAAAAAAATTGCAGATAGGTTCTTTATATAGCGTACGTTAGTTAACGAAAGGAATTTTGGCAATTCTACTCTAAAAGGGGTAAAACAGGGAACGCAAGCTTGTATGAAATTACGTCGGAAGTTAGACACCTAAATTTAAAACATAGGCTAGTGATCAATAAAAAAATAAGCTTGTTTATAAGATTTTTGGAAATTTTATTGGTAAGATATTAAGGGTTGCTATAAATCTGTGCATAGGCTACATGATTCATTGTATTGCGATTGACTTAAACACAGACTCAACTCAAATCAAAATAATATACATAACTTTTATCTTTTAGATGTAATTGACAGCGATCGAACAAAGTTACACACATGTTTTCATTATTATTTAAACATCATGTTATCAATCATCTGACTTATCAGGAGACATATGCATACAATACAATACAAATATGGTTTATTGTACACCAAGAGAAAAATACATAAGGGTAATAACAACAACAAAGTACAGAAGTATAAACAAAAGCCAATTTTATCGCTGTTAGCGATCTCTTTCAGGCTACCTTTGGGTAAAAAGAATAAAAAGAGATATGGAAGGGGCGAAGGTGTACAAACATAGTTTAATAAACCATACATACATAATACCTCATATATACATATATACAATACAATTAATATATATAATATGCATAGACTTATTGGATATCATTAGAAATCGTGTCCAAAATGCAACAGGAAAGCAAGCATACATATCTCTTTTTTCCTTTCCTTCCTTTCATCAGTAATTTTTGAAAATGGTTTTATATAAGCAAACCCATCGAAAGGTTCGTCACCGTAATCAGTCTATTGGACTGAAAGCCCCAATTAACCGCTCAACCCGACCGACTTTTGCCTAATGGAAGCTCTTGACAGGGAACAACGTACATTCATTATCGCCTCATAGATAGTTTGCCTTCAAAGATTGATATTGCTGTAATCTATACATATTCTATGCGTATTGAACCTGCAATCTGTAATATTTACTTCATATTCATTTTGATATAAAAGTTGTTTACTATGAAAAACATGTACATAAGGACATTTCATAGAATAGTTCATGATATAAATACTAGTAATCCTTATATTTATAATTCTTTTGTGCGTGTGTATTATTTTGTTATTGACACTGAACTCCTAAACAGCTGGTTTAGTCTCAATTGGATTCAATAGGTGACATTGGAATCGGTTACAGGGCTGATATTTTTGAACTTAGTTCAAATAGAGCCTTGCATACTTTGTGCAAAAAACTACTTTTTTTTTCAGAGCGAGATAAAAGTCGCTGACTCCACTAGTAATATTATAATAGCAGACTTTTTCCTGTAAGCAGAGCAGTGAGAGCAGCAGAGCATGTAGTTCTTTTTAATTTTAAAGACAGCACATGCAGTCCTTTTACATCATATATGTATGTACATATAATCTTAAGCAGGACATTGTAACGGTTTGGATTCCGGTTTAAAACCTCGTTTTGAGACTCCGATCCAGTTATGGTAGTCAAATTAAATATTACAAATTTAGAATTTTTAGCAGGTGATTCGACGAACCGCATAACGCGCCAAAGATATTACAATTTAAATATAGGAATTTAAAAGTTGTATGCTATATTATCCATTAAAATTGTTTTTCATTTACTTTAAACTAAGTTAACTGTTGGATATTTGGTTTCAGTGATTTATTAAAAGTAATTCTTGGACCTTTTGATGCTCAAGAAAATAAACGTTTAATTTCTTCTAACAACCGTGATATAAAATTACTTTACGAGAATATTATGGCGTGTATTTCTCCGAAACGTTTTTATAACAGTAAATAAACAAGATGACTTTTATTTAATAGCTACGAGATTGTTGTATACTATACGTAATTCTTTCATCTCTTCATCGTCGTCATCTTCATCGTCTTTGTTCATGTCTTTTAAATTTCTTGGTAATACGAAAATTTTTGATGTGAAATATGTTAGGCGGCGAATCAGACTAACAATAGAAGCGTGGTGACACATTGTCATACGACACGTCGTATGCCATATTTAGGAATGTGTATTAGAGAAGTTATTGATTGATAGAATAGAGCTGTCTTATTTTTCGAGTATGTTTAAATTACGATTTTAAAAAATCAACATTTTATTTTTGATTGTAATTAGTCTCACTGGTAGTTTATCGCAAATGTGTTGCTGCAGTCCTGATGATTAAGATGGTCGCCTAATGGGTAAGTGAGTAGGCAACCAAACTTTTTCTTTCGAAGCAAAGTAATCTTTACGTTAAATATGGATATAGCGTTGGTATCTCCCCGGGCAAACCATACAGGATCTACAACTTTGCACATAAATTAATTTGTCACAAAATATGTGAAATTTCTCAATTTTGATGACTGTAGTATCAGTGGTGGCAATGGAAAGATTTGTTCAATATAAAGATACTTTTCTACTTCAAAGGATTAGGTTCTATCTATATATATCATTGCCTAACTTCAGATTGAATATTGGTATATATGAGTATGTATCTTTGGTAAAACTCCCGTTTGAAATACTGACGATTATTGTATCCTTAGTACATTTATGACAAAACTTCCCTGCGCTCATCCAATCCGCTCTTAACTTCGTTTCAGATATATTCTCTCACTTTGATCTGTTTGAAGAATGATGGAAGAAGGTTCAGACTACATGTCTCAATTTTTCTGAGGATACTCATTTTCAATTTTTGATTCAACTTTATTTGATTAATGTTTATTTTTTATTTAAGTGTATAAATGTTAATTGTAGTGTTGTTCTTTTTCTTTCCTTTTTTGTATTTTTTGCCATTTAATTAAAGTGGTTATTAAACAAAAAAATTTTTTGAAAGTAGGTAGTGACAGTATTAAATCTGAAAATTATGAATGTAGTATGGAAAATCAATACTTATTTTTAGACGTTAACGACATTCAAATCTATCAAAGTCCGAAAGAAAACGTTAACTCATCTTTCTAAATGCGGTAACAAAAACACGGATCATTGACCTGCTACGTCATTTATAAAATATGAAATTTCGCCCCTACTTTCAATATCACAATGACAAATTTCCCTGTAACGATCCAGAAGAATGAGTAGGGTTCGGGGTAGGCGTCAGAATCGTGTTTGAATCAAGGACCAATCAATTTATTTTAACGTTATATGACGTGACATGAAAATAAAAGTTATAGCTATGAAACCAAATTAGAAAACCCTTTAACACTTTCCCTGCTGCGTACAAAACTGCTGTGCATTACTTCGCGCAACAAGCTTGCTGCTTGTACGCACAAATTATATGGAGTACTGACGAACACAAGTTCTGTGTTAAGGTAGCGCTAAAAGATTGCAGGCGGACATAATATCTGCGAATTCGTGGATGCTACACTTGTGATAATAAATAAAATATTAAGAGAATTCTCGGCGAATATTTAGTCTAGAGAAAAGAGCTTCAGTTTAGTGCCGCGTCTTGCGTCCTGACTAGATGATACGAGCGCGGCAGTAAACGTGTTAAGCAATACGATACGATATATTTTTCTTAATACCACAGTTGGGCAAAAGTTCCTTTCAGAATGAGAAACATGAAGCTATTATCTACTATGCTGGTCAAGTGTGGATTAGAAGACTTCATTGATATTTGAGCATTATAAAGAGTACTCTCAGCCATACACTTTACTTCACATTGATTTCCTTTGCCGTTTAAGCCTGTGGTCAAAATAATTTTGTAGTGCGCACTTATTTTGATTAATTTCGCACACGAAATGACTCCTGATTAAAATTTTATAATACTCGGAATTTGTGAATATAAAGAGTTTTTAAGTGCGCTGTTTAAAGCTAGTAATACAATATTTGGCAGATAGAACAATAGTTTGACCTGAGAGGTACCACCGCCCATCATAATCAGCGTCTAAAGCAGTTCTTGTGTTTCGGTTAGAGAGATGCAGTTGCCGGCTACACTTACAATCAACGCGATCATCTTATTTTTCAATTGCAACGCATCTACGCACGACGTTATGACTTAAGTCCTGTTTAAGATTGGACGTAGATGTCCATGGGCTTCAGTGACCATTTAGTATTAAATGGCCTACAGGCTTTTCGCGACATAAAAGAATACCAAAAAGGGTACAAAACATACGTCATAAGGTTTATGTTAATTAACCGAAACTAACCTTAAATGAAATGCAATTTCATCTAAAATCCGCTACAAATGTCGGCTACATGGTATTTCATCCGGCATTTCCGTTTAATTTAGATATTTGGTTAGAACGGAGGCAGCTTTAGTCAAGTACCTATCGTTCAAAATTCCATTTTGCAGCGCTGTAGAGAACTTGTTGGTTGCACATCACTGAATTGATTTACAATTCACGTGTTGGGAAATGGATTTATCCACTGCGAAACTTGTGTTGATTGTAAAATATCTAAGTTAAGCAACGTTGGGCGAGGTCGGGAATTGGATGGGTGCCCGCTGGTGGCTAAATTTTGCTCACTTGCGGGTTTAGGAAGGCATGTTGAACGTCGTTGTCCAATACATTGGCAGTTACATCTTCTCGGACAGTTTCTAGTGGTTAGAAAATATTCGACTAACGAGATGGCCACTAATCCGTATTTCCATCAATATGTATTGAAGCAGCGTGGTCCAACTCCCCGGTTACCTTCAGTTGGGAATTACAGTCAGATTTATGAAAAATTGTTTGTTATTTTTCTATATGATACATGAATATTGGTTACTATTTGATGGTGAGACCAGGGGCTTAGGCGGCGACAGTCCAATTAAAAATTCTATTGCGGACTCTAACAGTCGAAGTAGTCATGTGTAACAGATCAATTTTCAATACAGCCATATGTAACACTTCTTTTATTGATAGTTATAGTGTTTTAGAGTTTTTTCGTTTTTTCTTTAAACTAATACCTCTCTAGTCGTCGGTAGTTTATTAAAGTTCAGATTGAATTATTCGATGAAGCTATTTAGAATGAGTGTATTTCGTTTTTTTTTAAAATAAAGAAGTAAAAAATATATTAAATTATAACTATGATAAGCAGTAATTGCAATAAATTAATTTGTATAAACTTCAAACAAGATTCCTAATGACGACAATAATTTTTAATGAAAAACAATGCATTGGTAAGTTACGGCTGAATTAAATTAAAACTTTTTTGTTCAAGTAATTAATGAAAAAATCGATACAAAGTCCATGTGTAGATAAATATCATTAAAACGTACTCTAAACGTACTACGTATCACTAACTAGGTGCGAGAACTATAGATCAACCGGGGAGGTATCATTGCCGTCCTCATAATCCGCCGTAAAGTTTTACTTGTATTTCGGTTGGAGAGCTGCGGTTGCCAGTTACACTTTGAAGTGAGGCGATCATCTTAGTTCTCGGGAGTAGCAACGTATCTACGTTCGAGCTCAGATGGGATTTCAGTCGTTGTTGTGGTTGTACGTGGATGTCTATGGGCTGCGACTACTTAACGTCAAGTGGTATACGTGCTCGTTTGTTACTCTTCTCACATAAAAAGGTGACTGATAGACAAAGAGATCAAAGCACACTTGAAACCGCTGAACCTAGTAGAAATTTTGCAGATAGGTTTTTTTATATAGCGTAAGTACTAAGTTAAGAATTATGTGTTTCTTTAATATAGCGTAAGTGAGCACTAACACGGGAATTATGTAAATTTCAATCCTAAGAGGGCAAAGTAGGGATTGAAAGATTGCATGAAATTTCGTAAGCTCGACTTATGCGCTTTCAAAACCAAGTATATAATATAAAACGTATCAAAATATAGTATATAAAACTGCAGTGTCTAAGCACGTAAAGTAAGCAACGAAGAGGCACAAAGTTCTTGCCAAAAATAGTCACACTTTCGTCGTGACCCCGAAGGTCAACAGCTTCAAGTGTAGTTTTAAACTGACATTTAACTTGTTCAAACATTTTGTAATTGTTCATAAATTATTTTAACTATACTTGTACTCAGACTGTTTTTGTTACTTCTGTGGGTACGCTAATTCTCGAAAATTTTAAGTCCATATTTTTTTGTATTTGATAATTTTGACCTGTTAAAAAATACTATTTTTTAAAGGTTACCAAATTCGTTTTTTTATCAAATTCTTTCGTTTTTCTTGATTTGTATGGCACATTTTCTTTGTTTTCGAATTTTTCTTAGGAGACATTGCGTGACCGGTCGTGCTCCCGCAAAAAAGCCCTGCTTGGATTAAGTATAGTAAAAAAAATATTTTATTTGTAGTTTGATCTCTGTAATTTATCATTTATTTGCATTTGTCTCTTCCCCACGACATCTTACAAGTCAGTGGTGGTTTATTGATCGTTTCATCGATCACATACTGCGATAATCGTCTTACTTTTTAGTGTAGCCGGCAATCACATCACTCCAATCGAAACATAGCGGTTGCTTTACGGGGAATTACGGCGAATTCTTTCGGTTCTTCGCATGCTCTCAGGTAGAACTATAGTTTTGTCAACCACATGTCAAAGTGATTTTTAACACGGACACAATTCCGAAAATTTTGTTCCCGTGACTTGGGGCTCCTTGTATGATAGATTCGAATCTTACCACTAAGCTTTCACTGTAATACCAAATATTTACAAACATAGGTTGCCAAACCATATGTTATATTGCATAGCGACCTTCACTGGCCGACCTCGGGACGGTAAGTTCCGACAATCTGACATTTACCAACGTGTTTTAGATTCGTTCGTAACCATTTATATCTGTCTGTCCTTTTCTTAGTATAACTGTCGTTCTTTTAGAGTTTTATATAATAATTGAGTGTACTGCTATTCATTTTCAGACTTTTATTACGTCCATTAAAGACTTCAGAAAAAGTGATTTTGTGTAGCTAACAAATAATTGACAGAATTAAGCACTAACAGGTACTTCCACTAAATAAAGATGACACAAACTACAGATAATTCCACTAAATATAAATAACTGTAGTTGGTAGTTGGAAGGGTGACCGTTAGTACTAAAATTACACATATACTTTTGTACTTTCGACAGCACTTTAAATCTAATAAAGTTATAAAAGATTTCATTCTCTCATTGTTTTTTTTTACATAAAAATACAGCTCTGTATAAGTAATGTTTACTAACCAAAAATTGAGTTTGTGTGAAAATAAATAAAATAATAATAATAACAGCTCTTGTACATATTTACCTGTCTCTGTACCTCTATAGTTTTAATCAAAAGTTAAGCCAATTACAAACTTTAATATACTGTGTATCATAGATTGCTTGGCAAGCTGTGCAAATTAAACTCAAAAATAAACAATTTCATTTCAATTATACTCGTAGTAAGGAATAAGAAAACGAACGCACGTTCAGTGTTTATCAATTTTTCTGAGCTCGTGGTAGATCTAATGTGGGCGCGTGAGCAATTCTCATCGGCGTTATGGGGAAAGATATTTACATACGTTGTCGTGTTAAGAATGGCGTTGCGTCAACCGTAAAAAAGCAGGTCACGTGAAAGTAGGGTTTCCAATTATCATGTGAAAAATATAGGAGTTTTCACGAGAATTTTCTAGCGTTACATCCATTGGGGGTAAATACTTACCTCCAATGGATATGGAGGTATATGAGGGTAAATACTTACCCCCAATGGAAATAGATAACGGCTAACGACATGATGCTTGCTTGTCTTCATGCCCACTCTTATTTTTATTTTTTTATATTTTAACCTAACGACAAGGCAGACGGGCCACCTGATGAAAAGCAGTCATCAAGCAGCTTTTGAACATTTGTTGTTATTTTGTTTGTACTAGCCGCGTATATTATAATAATATATTTTGATGCTCCATATTTATTCATGTTTATATTTTTTATAGAACAGAAAATACGAAATCATTATTGATTTTATTACCCGAACTCTGTTTTTATTTATTTACTCCATGTTTATTATTGATCTTTGTTATTTAGTTACAAGTAGTTTAAATATCATCAATAGAAAAGGTTAACATCTGCATTCGTCTTGTGACCGCATTTTGACCGAGTTCCGAAAGGAAGAGGTTATAAGTTTGCCTTGAACTTTATCGGAAAATATCTATTCATAATAAGATATTTAGTACTCTAGAAATGCATTCATTTGAGTTTAATAGTCTAAATTAGTAAAACGTCGCATTTGAGGTTTTTAGCCATATAATATTACTATTATATTATTTATACCGAAATTAAATAATACAAAATTTACTGTCGTCATAATTACCATAGAAATACAGGCTATTTAAAGCAATAGGTACGTATATTAATAAAAAATAGTCTAAGTTTCCTAGTGTTTAAATGTAATACCCCAGTCGTTTATAAATGAAACAGTACTTCCCATTACATGAATAGAATTTTGGTGACCCTGTCCAAGAATTGTGTATGTGTAGTGATGCTCTAATTGGATCGCAAGCTACAAAACTGACCATGTCCATCAGAAACAAAGTGCTTACCCTTATTGTAAAGACATAAGACACAAATTTGAATAACTTTAATTTCGGGACGTTCTAAGTAAGTTTTCCGATAAGTGGTGTAAATTGAGAAGTTGTTACCTGCGAGAGTGATGTCTTCGTGCCTGTACAGTATGGTAAATAACATTAAGGTAATAATATTCCGCCACCCTCATAACCCGCCGTAAAGTAGCATGTTCTTCATGTATTGTATTTCGGATGGGGAGGTGTGGTTGCCGGATACACATTATTGGAGGCGACCGTCTTAGTCTTCAAGAGTAGTAACGCCTCTGCGTCCATCCTTAAGTAGAACTGTTCTATTTGAGATTGGACGTGGTTGTCCATGGGTTGCAGTGACCACTTAATATCAGGGAGCTACATGCCCATAATTATAAATTTCCTTATTGAATTTTATCTTTTTTTTTGAGGTAAACTATTACCTCAGTTTATCTTTTTTGTGTATTTTATATATCTAAATAAATCCGGCTTAAATAGTCAAATAGTATTACTGTTTTACAGAAAGTTTGACAACTTTAGTTCGATCGGGGAGGTACTACAGCCGTCCTCATGATCCGCCGTAAACCATTGTTTTTGTTCCGATTAGATAGGTGCGGTTGCAGGCTACACTTTGAAGCATGGTAAACATCTTAGTCCTTAGGAGTAGCAACGTATCTGCGTTTAAGCTCAGATAGGATTTCGGTGGTGTTTATGATTGTACGTGAATGTCTATGGGCTGCGGCTACTTAACATGAGGTGGTTTTCATGTTCATTTGTTGCTAGAAAACGAGCACGTACTTTATTTGATGGTCTGCAGCAACTTAGGAACATTGCAAACAGGACATATATTATAGCACTCCGGTCTAATAACCAAAGATGTTTTTACAATGTAACGGGTACTCACGATTAACCATTTTTGATAGCCGATATTTTGTACCACTTGCATGGCTCGCGATCACGGCTTAAGTCATACCATGCAATTGATTAGGAATATCGCCAATTAAATTCGTTGTTCTTGAGTATAACATGGTAAAATGTATAAAGTCCACGATGATTAGTTTAAAATAAAATGTTAGGAGAGATGTGATACTAATTTTGAGGACAAAAATGGACTTATATTTTCATAAGCTGAACACACCTTTTCACCGAAACACAAGAATTATGTCAAGTTACAAATTATTCTGCCTGTAGTACGTCCTTGCAATATATTTAAAAGTTTTAACCTATTTATCTTTACCAATTTATTCTCCTTTACGTGGGTCTCTTCTTTTATGTAAATGTACTTTGGCCTGGTTTTCTTTTCTTTTTACACCGTTTCTTTCATACAAAGTCTTTTGCGTTAACACTTTTGACTGTGGCGCTTATATATTAGATTACGTCAGCGGTGCGGGAGGCGGCACTAAGCTGGACCTTATTTCTGTAGCCTGAACATGCGCCGACAATTTGCTGAAATATTGTATTTTTTAGCATTTGTGTATCATCTACGAGTACACAGATGTAATGTTCGCCCTCAATCTTTTTTTTTATTGCGATAGAGTAAGAGCATGCAGGCCACCTGATGTTGAGTGGTCATTGCAGCCCATGGACAACCACGTCAAATCTCAAATAGAACAGAAGTTCTATTTAAGGATGGACGCGGATGCGTTCCTA
>DWON01009405.1:0-11424 GCA_018251015.1 Phocides pigmalion okeechobee | reverse complement strand
TAATTCATTAAGTATATTTTTCCTTTTGCTTTATGATTAATTAAAAGAAAAATACTTCAAGCAAATAAAGAAAGATCTTCAATGCTTTTTTTATTCTGTGACTGCCCTTTTGGTTTCGTTTTTTAATCATCAGACCAACTGTATTCTGTCCTGTTTACTAAGCTGGAGGTCATAGGTTCGATTCCTATCCACGTCAAATGTTTCTGTGATCAGGAAACCTAAATTAAATAGATCTAATTCAAAAGATAAAATGTGTTTAGATATGTATTTGAAAGGTGAACGTTTAACACTTGTGTGATCAGCATATTACAGGTTCTGTCTAAAATGGGATAAGACAGCTGTGTGTGTTTCCAAGATATTATCATACCATAAAAATACACGTGACTCAGTGATAGATTAACGAACAATCAATATGTTAATACGTACAACATTAAGAACACTAACATGAGTTTCATGGCATTTACAAGTTTCGACGTATCACAAGCAGTTTCGACAACATAATCAATTAACGCCCGTCTGAAGATTCGCCGGTTTCCGACAGAATTTACAAGTTACGTAACGAAAATTATTGCCTATTAGAAATTTAAATAAACACCGAAGAATGAAAGAGATTGCGTAAACTTTATGGTGGTTTTATGATTTACTGACTTTCTACGATTGAATATTACCGCGACTGAAACAGATTCGCTAATTGACTTAAAAATACGATGAATGGTTATGTAAACTCAAAGTTAAGCCGTAAGTAATCTTATTTATTTGTATTTTAAGGTGAGAGACTATAGTTCGACCGGGGAGATACCACAGCCGCCCTCATAATCCGCATTAAAGCATTACTTGTTTCCGTTGGAGAGGTGTCGTTGACTGACTGTCGTTGGCTACACTTTAAAGCGAGACGACCATCTCAGTGGTTGTACCTGGATGTCTATGGGCTGCGACTACTTAACATCAGGTGGTTTGCGTGCTTGTTTGCTACTCTTCTGGCATAAAAAAATCTCAAACAGATGTTCAAATTGAATTACTGCGTAGATTCGTCACTACTTTTGAGGACTAAGGTAGTCGCTTCATTTCTAAGTGTAATCGGCAACCACGTCTCTCCAACTAAAGCATAAGAGTTGCGTTACGGCAGATTATCAGAGCGATGATGGTACTTACCCCATCTAGTTCCATCGCACATTAACAGCTTGTTACGGTCATATTCAATATTATCGTAATTGTTACATTGTTTATTTTCTATTTCGATAATTAAATTACGTAGTTCTGTGATATGACTACTCTTTGTATTCCATACATTATTTATTTATTCAAGATACAAACCGCAAGTCGAAATTAGTCGAACCGAAACAGAATCCGTGACACCCCGTGACCCGACACGTTCTATCGATTCGGTTAGTTAATGTGATTTAATTTGAAAGCAGCCTTTTTACACTTCCGACAACAAGATAAAGCGTCTGAGTTACGAGTGCGAATTTGTACTAATGATTTTGATAAATCGAATTTAAAATTCAAATGCCAATCGCCTGAATGATGAGGTAAGTTTCGTAAGGTGATGATACATGTTTATTGGAAAGCTGAATTCGAATACAAAATGTAGTATTTGGTTCTCGTAAAAATCTCTAAATATTGTAATATAAAGTCTCCCGTCGCGTCTTATGTCTGTATTTTCGAAAAATTGATATAATCAAAAAGTACTGGACGGATTTCCTCACAGTTTTCAACAACAGTTAAGTGATTCCTGAAAAAGGTTTTGGTGCATAATAACTTAAGTTTTTTTTTGTAAATTGGGCGAGAAATATAATAGTTAAATTCAATTTAGCAATTCAGTTTCTAATTGTTAGTTTTTGCAATTCGGTAATGATCGCATGTATGTAAGAAAAAGAACGTAAACAAATATAAACTCAATTATGCAAGCGAAGCTGGGCGGGTCGCTAGTAGTGTATATGTGTCACAACTATGAGGAATTAAAGCTTTACGAACGAGCATTCTTAATTATGTTAACTCAAAAAAAACTTTTTGATCATTGACGCCTACTTCGTTTGTCCTCTTCTAACACATGTAATTTGTGAATCTGTCCCGCTCTCTCTTTTACCCTTTCGACACACTCTTAACGGGTTAACGCGATTGCATGGGAGACCGCAGTAACCTATGATTATAAGGTAATCAACGTTACCCCACAGAACTTGTAATAAAGGGGCCTGGAATCCGTCACACCTACTTAAACAAAGCATCCCACGCCTTGGAGCATCTTCTTGTTATTGTTGATTGCGTAATAACACCTGTGAGAATAGCTCGAATAATTTCTCGAAGGCATGTTCGTCCCAAAAAAAATGAATTTACTTAAAAGATAGATATAAACAAAAAGATAAAAGTGGTAGAGCTATAGTTCGACTGGTACCTACCACCGCCGCCTTCATAATCCGCCGCAAAGCATTACTTGTATTTCGGTTGGAGAGCGCGACGCAGTTGCCGGCTACACTTCGAAGCGAGCCGACCATCTTAGTCCTCAGGAGTAGCAACGCATCTACATTCGAACTTAAATAGGATTTTGGTCGTGTTTGTGGTTGTACGGGAATGTCTATATGGGCTACGACTACTCAACATCAGGTGGTTTGCATGCTCGTTTGCTACTCTTCTGACATAAAAAAAGATAGCAGATCAAGTCTTGTGTAGTCGTTTATAATTTATAAAAAGTTATTATTTGAAACGAAATCGATTCGTAGACTGAAGAATTATTGCCTTTCATACATTATAAAACCATTATGATCAATTGAGAATGTTCCTTTTTTATTTAAGTCAGTCAATAATGATAATCCTGTTATGCACAAGAACTGCGTGTTGCATTTTATGGTATGCGATTATGCCAAAGATTTGTTACGACCATGAAACTCGTGCAAACGTAGTAACAATAAATGTTAAGGCCCCTAAACTGATTAAACTGATGTTTTAGTTTAGGGGCCTTATACGTTTTGAACCTAAGAATGGACAGTAAAACTTAACGCAATGGCAAACAAAAGCAAAATATTTATCGCTACATTGTTTATTGTATCATTCAAACAGAATAGGTTTCGCACCTGCATCATTTACAAGGTTATATCTGACATTCATCAAGTATATAGCTCGACATGCCATAAAATTAAACAGGAACCGGACAAAAACATCTCCAAATGACAGATGTGTACGCACATCCGTCCTCGGTCGTACGTGCCGAAAAGTCCGGAATCCGCAAGGTGTTCCAATTATGTGACTGGAAAAAGTTTAAACATCTGCAATCAATTTGGGAACACAGCGATACAATCGTGAATTTGTCACTTGGTGTCAGTACTGGATTTTTAAGCTGTCTTCACAGGCTGGTTAATTTTGTGGCGCCTAAATGTTGGGAATTTGTAATCTCATTCGATTTAAATATTGATTCATCTTCTTCCAGTTTACCTTCATCATTAATTGGTCCGAAATTAGTATTGTTAGGTTTATATTATAAAGGTATATTGTTATATCATTATGTCAAAGGCATATTATTAGATGGATATATAAGATGTAGTTTAGTAAAATTATACTTTATCGTAAAAAGTCATGACTAATGTTTGAAGTTGTTCTTTCTAACACTTCCATCTATCTTCTTGATTTTATTACGTTGTAAGTATTTATACTGTCTAATTGACATTAATTAGGTAGTTGCTGCTAGTTGCAATAAAATGTAGAAAATAGAGATTAAGTTGTAAGTTACTTTATCTCTACGTGAAGGGAAAATTTTGTACCTTCGTTTAAGAATACTGCGTGCACGAAAGCTTGCAAATTACACTTCTAAGTTAAAGTTATATGGAGATTTGAAGAAGGAAAGTACAAATCTAAAACATGTGTTATATTATATGTAACCAATCCATTAAATTAAACAATATAAACATACATGGTACACGTGCCTACAGTGTCAAAGACATAACATAGGGTCAAACATTTTCAGAAAGTAAATATTATCGTTAATAAATTAAAATGGTAGTTTGGCTTTATGAGCTACAAGCTGTGAATTTTGTATGATTTCAAATGTTCTTATTTACATTTTAATATTTTTTAAATTCAAAAACTCATTAAAATTACTAAATAAAGAATACACTTAATATTTTAATGAATTACGGTGGATTCGTACACTAAGTTACTAGGTACTATTCGTACAGATTTTTAACAATATATTTAGTCAATTATTGTAAAATGTACTTTCCCTTTGTCTGCAGTTTTATCTTTAAATATAATTACGAATGCAATATAACCATAAAAACTAAAAACGTTTAGGTTACAACATAACTTTAAAGGACCACCCAAACAGGATTTGTAATCGATTGCGCAGAAAATAAACAGCAGTCACCATCGCAGAGCCAGCGGTTAACAGCTCCGACAGTAACAAAAGAAACCAATTGTCAATACGATCCGACCATTCTAACTTGACACACAGTAACACCTTGTTACAAAGTAATAAAGACGTTTGTTGTTTGTGGAGTGAAGACTCAATGGGCGACGATAATTTCTATTGACGTAGAAAGTGAGCGAAGTGATTCGTTCCCAACAATTGTGTGTGGAAAGTCAAGTGGCCGTTGTTTTCGCGGCGGAATGGAAAACGTGTTTCGGTGAAAACCGAGCAAGTGATTGTTAGCAACTGTCAAAGGTTTTTTCTGAACACCATGAAAGTTGCTACGGATAAAAAGGTAAATGATTGGAGCACGGAAAGTCATGCTTCGTCAAAAACGATGAATAAATGCTTATTGCTGTCAGGCAAATCGTTATTGTTCGACTCCAAAACTATTTTTATGTAAATTAATACTTAATTATAAAATAACTTAAGAAATATAATAATAATGGGAGGTAAATTATGTGTAAAGAAGCTTGGAACGTTTATGTTATTTACAAACCGCAAAGGAATTCTGACGAATAGCAGAAGTAATCACATATAAGATAACATAAACATTTTCTTATATGTTATAGTGTATAAAAATGTGCCAACACATTACAATCAACACCATTCTCAACACCTAAAGTCAATGACATGTAATGCCATACAAATGAAAACAAACTAAATTCAAGGCGGCTTGTCAAAACATTGGATATTGTATGTAGCTAGAACTCCGTCATGCAAAATATTATTATGATATCCGATCTCTTTGTTATACGTCATGAGAACAATTTTTTATCAATCAGA
This sequence comes from Phocides pigmalion okeechobee, assembly GCA_018251015.1. NCBI lineage: Eukaryota > Metazoa > Arthropoda > Insecta > Lepidoptera > Hesperiidae > Phocides > Phocides pigmalion. Next base: position 6,242 of record DWON01009405.1, on the reverse strand, counting down.
TCTAATATTGTGTTTTATTTGCTCATTTTCTCGTACAGCCTACATTTTGACGTTTATAAAAAATACAATAGTCGTGGCCAGTTATCATAGATATCTTGACCGTTTAAAAAAGTAATCAATTTCTCTCACGCACTAGCACTACTCGTATTATTGGGAACGTGCAATCTACATTCAATATTTGCTTAGCGAATTCACATCGAATAGATTTATCAGCTAGCCTAGATAGCGTATAATAAAAAATGGACTGTCAAAATGCGGTTGGTACAACTCAATCGGATCTGGCCTCTCGTACTAAATGATCTGTCATTAACCGTGCTCCTCCGCGCGGGCATCGGCATGCGGCCACAATGCGCTTCATGATCTGCTACAGATCGTTCACGAGATAAACGTTGATAAATATTTCCGGTGGACATTTTGCATGTTAATTACTTTCTTTTTTAACATTGATTTAAAGGTGGGTGTTGTGGGTCATGTTCGATCGAAATCGATTTAGAGTTTACGAATCTTTGATTATTGTTAAGTAAACGTTGTTTTTCTTGCATTACTCATCGGTTACTGCTGAGAAACGTTACTGTGGTGTGTATCTATAATGTTACAATTTATTCGTAATAGGTACTTTAATTACTATTAGCCTCTTAAAGATACGAATGATACTCTCTAACTGGAAATGACTACTTTCTGATCAATCTGCAATAGATATTCCAACTGCCAGCTATAATTGCATTCCAATAACTGTTATCAAGTGGATCGAAAGCAATTGTCTAATACACGAGCATTTACAGAAATTTCTAAGCGAAATGGGCACTCACAATTAGCTGCTCTTAAAGGGTTTCCGTGCAAATCTTGATAATTAAACGTTCTGCCGCAGAACGGTGTACCCACGATCGATTGTGGACTGAGCATGGTTAACCCAAAAGTTTATATTCGTTTGGCAACGCATCGAAGATAAGTCATTGGAAAGTGAAATGGGGGCGCACCTGACGGTGCTTTCTTTACGTCGCGGTGTTCTTTTTGATTCAGTGAGAGTGGTCTAGATACGATAATTGCGCCGGTAGCAATTCCGTGACGAGTTCGGAACGACCCGCCTCTACCATGGGTTGTCGTCTCGTTTGCACGCTAATTCAAAATACCTGTCGTATGCTAAACAACTAGCGATAGACGATTTCGTTGCTAAATAACACACGAGTGCTATTTAAGATTATGCAATAGATTCTGTTATTGATTCAAGAAAAATGGAACACTTGTTTATCAGAGCGAAGTAATCTTTTTTCGTCTCAATATGACAATGTCAGTCGATGAGGATTTCATGTATTTTATAGGTAATCGTTTTTAGTTTAAGTTGCGACATGTCACTTATGTCTTAAATTTGGACTTGTTTTTAAATTAGGTCTCTCAACCGCACTCTCAGTCCTGTCTTGTTTGTAAATATATGAAGTACAGTATGAAGTTGCACTTTCGATTGGGACTTCGCGTGAAAAATATGAACATCTGTAGTAACAGACTAAATGTTTTGAATTAATTCAAAAGCCTTCGTTTTTTGTAATTTTAAAAGAAGTTTTGTCTTCATACAGATATCGTTAAATATATAGTCAAATTCGTTTACTTCTATCGTTAGATTTTAGTTTATAGATTTCTATTACAGCTCAGACGTGACAAGTTGGCTTCTACTGGTGGTATGACGTACCATTTTTACAATTCACCAATGTTACTGGCAGAATGTTCTGTTCATCTTTTATCGATTGTTTGTCGAAAGTTCACGACTTTCTATCGATATTTTCGTTTCATTGTCGCGTTTTTTCCTGAACGATTTGATAGCGCATTGTCGCTTTCTGCTTCGGCTAGAAAGTGACATCATTGTTGATTTTTGTATTATTCGCCCGTCCTTTATGTCATGTCTAAAGTTTCTATTATTATTGTTCATGATCAATTTTACTTTTCACGTCAAGATCCTCATCTAGAGTAGTCTTGACTCTAATTTTCTATTTGTTCTCAATATTGCAGCTGATAAAGTGTTTAAGTCGAAACAAAACTTTTTCTTTACTGTTGTGTTAATCTGACGTTTGCAGTGCCTGACCAATAGTCGTTATACTTGGTATCTTATATATATAAACCGTCGAAATGTCTGTCTCAGAATAGTCCCTTCACCTTCAAGTATGCGTATGACCGTACCTTTGTTATGTCGATCATTTATATGGAAATAAGCCTAAATAAGCACAAACCTGGTTGCTCCAAAAGGCTAATTCAATGCAACGACGTCATGCTCAGCTATAAACCTTGGAACGATAACGATGCTCCAGTTAAATTACCTAGACATCGCATGGCCTTGGCCGGCGAACTAACATTCATCAATGAATATTTGTTTTGTTATTCGGCATCGAGATTATCCGTGTCTTTATAAAGAAGATTTATGACTGCCCGCATGACAGATTCGTCACCACACTGGATAATCATGCAGTGATCCGGGTTTCGTTCTTTATAGTATAAAATTCTTATCAATGACTACAAGTGGGTCTATTTTTAAACAATTTTCATAAGGTCCTTTAAATACAAAATGTATAATTTTGTGTAAAGCTATTAATAGAGTTTGTTTCTATGCGTCTTCTGGAAGTTATAAATCGGGTAAGACTAGGACCATTAAGTTACTTCATTGATATAATACAAGTTAATTAAATTTGGAATATTTTAAAATTTAAAATTAAAATGTAACAGAAGTGAAATAATGGTCATCACGTGATGATTGTCGAGAGCTGTTCAGTGATAAAAGTATGAAAGTTATCTTCGTTAAAAATATATATTTCTTTTCAAACGGTTTTAATGTCTCTTGACATCTATTAAGAAATACGATTACGTATACGGTCAGTTGAATTCCTGATTACAACTCAATGGGTACTTATCTCAAAATCTAGACTTTATAAAGCCGTTTCCCAGTTGTAGCCGTGGGCCGCAACACCATTTACATCCGATGTTTAGCTAGTATCTCGACCATCAATCTTTCCTTGTTTTAGGGGAGTGCCAAACTTTCTCCGTCATCTAGCCTCCTGTTGCCATGTACGGCTGTCCACAAACCGATCGCTGAGTGATTAATCTGTTCGTAGACTCGTGCGCAGACTCAGCGGCGTCATTGCGCATCGGCCGCGCAATGAAAGTGCAAGTCGCCCAGTTCCCACGACCCCTCTTCCCCTAACCTCTACCCCGAGCGTAGACGCAACCAGAATCGATTATATTCATTCGGATAGTTTACACTTTCGCGAAATCGTTGTTGAAAACGATAGTCCGAGTGGAGGTGTTGATTTAAAATGGACGTAATCGATTTGAATAACATCGTATTTTTTAATCATAACGTAAATGTTATTTTTTCTAAATACAAAGAAAACATTTACGTTATGGCATCGATTTTGAACTGTAGACATTTGAAAAAAGGTCTTAAACATTATTTCAATCTCAATCAAAGTAAGACTTAAAAATACGTCAATTCATGAAACATCTATATTTAACTGTAATTTAGATCCGGAAGTCGTTAAAAATAATGTGTCGGACTATTTGTAAGGGCCTTCGTACAAATTGTCGGTTATATAAAAGTTGTTATATAAAAATTGTCAATTTAACGTATACAACTTAAATAGGTTTGATGATTTGTCCATACAACCTTAATAATTTAGCCGAGAAAACGCAACTTTTGTGTTTTACTTTGCGTAACGCGCATGCGGCTGGATACAACTGTTGTATAAATACAAATCTGTACAAGTTTATAGGCGAACATCGTTGTGTTCGCCCGTAAATTTGTACAGATACAATTGTATTCGTAGAAGCTACACGAACGGCGACACTCCAGTCTAGAAAATACATCTCCAGCTTAGTACCGCCGGTAGAAACTCTGACTATATATATATATGTACATATTGTCGGCGCATTTCCAGACTAGAAAATACATCTCTAGCTTAGTACCGCCGGTAGAAACTCTGACTAAATATCCGTATATATATAGATGTGAGCGCCGCAGTCAGTGTTAAACTTCATAATTACGACAGAAAATTTTGATATTTGTTTTTTAACCATAAAAACAGATATACAAAAGCCATTCTATGTTCTATACTTAAATAATTCACTGCAGCCACCCAAAACTAATTAGAAATTCTATAAATTAAGAGACGGTGGAATGATGAAGTGATATGTCATCATAATGTTGGTTTATACCGGTGTTAGTTGAAATAAATTATATCATTGAAGCTGGAACACACCGTCTAGTGCGGCTTGGTGCAAGTTAGCGCCTCTCGGTGGTTTTCTCTAGAAGATTATAAAAAAACTTCCAAATATGTAGATAAACTTTGTGACAGCACACGCCGCTTGTCCGAACTACGCGATACCTGCTAAGGCCACATTGAAAATCAGCGGCCGCGTACTCGCGGCACAGGCTGAATGTATCCTATTCCTATATATTTACGACTGTGGCACCGACATATGTCATATTTTTGTTACATAGGAATATATTGTTCTATTATTTATTTATTTATAATGTAATTAATTTTATATTGAGTGTTTGTGTTGCAGTGTGTATTTATAGTTGGAATAAAGGTTAATATAATTATTATTATAAAACACGTATTGAACCAAATACGAACCAAACCCAGTAGAGAGCTTTGCAGTCAATGGGCTGTGACTCAAGAAGCATACTTAAAAGTCAATGCTCGATACTTGTTATTAAGTGGTGAGTGAAGGGTTTTACATTCAGATTAAAATAAGAGAAAGTATCTAAAAACTATATTAAATATGTAGTACTTAATATGAATATTAAGTACTGATAAAAAATATTATCAATAATTAATATCCATCATTCAATACTCAACACATTACTCAACTACTACTCAATACTTTGAGTGTTGAATGAAGGGTGTTACTGACTGTAAAGTAATAAATGTCTGAATAAATACATAGCCGTGGATACGTTACTCTCCTACTGATGGGCATGATTGTCCCCTCAATGAGAACGCTAGCCAATTGCGTATTGGTAAACCTCACATATTGAGAATTTTATGAAGGGCTCTATGGTATGTAGGTTTTCTCGTGATGTTTTCCTGTACCGTTAAAGTAAATGATAATTAATTCGTAAATACAATAAGATGTCATATTCAATTATTTGTTGCAAATGTTTTTAAGTTTCAGATTTTGGTAAAAAAGTTTCATTGTATTGTTCAATCATTTTTTACTGAATTGTGATATGGGATACGTCAAAAATTTTCGAAGACACATCGATTCCTTCGAGTTATGAATTTGAAATAAGTATTTAATAAAAATAACTCTAAGTTTTAATCCTGAAACACGATTCAGTTGTATCAAAAGATCTATTATTATAATGTAAATCGTTCGGCCTTCTTGACTTGCGACAATAGTGAAGGGATAATCATAAATAACACCACCATACTGATCCCAGGCCGGCGGTTTTACGCCTGTCAGGGACTAATTTATGAATGTTGAGGAAATAATTCTTATATAGACTTTATACCATGTGTTCTAGCTGAATTATAATCATGTTTTAAGAGAACATTAGTCGAAAGAAAAAACGCGTGTTATCTCAAAAGGCGTATTATAAAACCAATGATTACTTTGACGGCGGCGCTGATATATCAGATCGGGTCAGTGTTGCGGGAGGCGGCACTAAACTAGAGCTTATTTCTCTAGACTGAAGATACGCCGACAATTTACTGAAATATTGTATTTTTAAACATTTGTGTATCATCTAGGAATCAGACGTAACAGTCCAGTCTTATAGCGCCAACGTAAACACAACATTTTTGTTCGCCTATAATCCATACAGATTTTTCCGTACAACACATTTGCATGCGCGTTGCGCCGCGCTTTACACAGAAGTGTGATAAGTCGCAGGGTAAGTGTAAAATGATAAACTCAAACAGTCTAAAACGGCTCCAGCTGTAATTGCTCCAATAATTTAAGTTTTTTTTTTATAATGAAAGAGCAAGAAACGGGCATGCAGGCCACCTGATGTTAAGTGGTCACTGCAGACCATGGACAACCACGTCCGAACTCAAACAGAACACAAGTTCTATTTAAGGATGGACACGGATGCGTACTTACACTTGAGGACTAAGATGGTCGCCTCCAATAATGTGTATCCGGCAACCACACCTCCCCAACCGAAACACAACCATGTGCTGTTAAGTGGTCACTGCAGCCCATGGACAACCACGTCCAATCTCAAATAGAACAGAAGTTCTATTTAAGGATGG
>DWON01009404.1:0-11424 GCA_018251015.1 Phocides pigmalion okeechobee | reverse complement strand
CCTCCAATAATGTGTATCCGGCAACCACACCTCACCAACCGAAACACAATACATGAAGAACATGTTGCTTTACGGCGGATTATGAGGATGGCGTTGGTGCCGCCCCGGGCGAGCTCTAACGGCTCTACCACCTAGAATTATATTTCACTCAATTTATATTTTATTATAATGCACAATTATATATTTATACAATTGTATATAGTATTTTGGAATAGAATGTACAATGTTATATATATACAGTTTTACAATTATACAAAACACAATTGTAATAAAATACATTCAGTATACTACATTTTAGTAGTATCAAATCGATATCATTCGGATATAGACCCCAAAAAGCCTTTAAAAGACCCTTGTCGTATTCAACATTATATTTAAAATACAAATCTTATTCAACAATATTATTAATATAGTATATTGATCAACTTTCATACATTTTCCAATATTTTTTTTATTTATACTTTTTTAGTTGGATTTTTTATAAAAACGTGTTTTTATAGTTTTCAAGTATTATTATTATTATTATTATTTCATATTATTGCATTGTCATCCGTCCTTTATACGTGTGCAAAGTTTCAAATTAATCAGACTTCTGGATATAAGTGAAAATTGTGCTCAAAGAATCCGTTACATACATGCAACCCAAGCTAATAAAATTATAGCATAAAATCAATAAGTAATTATTATCGATCTTCAGTTATAATCAAATTAAATAGCTTCTTGATAACCGCAATCTGATATTGGGTGGTTTGATAATTAGTAATTCAAATGTCTGCCAGTGAACCCATCCTCTATTTATAGAACCCTGAACACGGCGATGCAGTGACGTTATTAAAGTTTTATCGGATAACGTCAGTCTGACGTCAGACAGCTGAGAGCTGAGAAATTCAAAATGATCGTCAGTCACGTGAATTCAAAGCATCTTTTTTATGACGATAGGAAGCTATACCGTAGTTTTTGACCGACTTCACAAAAGGAAGATGTTCTTCACTCATTTTTACGTTTTTACCTCGAAGTTCCGTCTTTTTTCAAACGATTTGGAAAAATCTTTTTTGTTTTAAAAAGCATATTTTTCTTGGGTCTCATTTAAATTTAAGAGAACACACCATTTCTGAGGGTAGAAAAATGAGGATAAAATTTTATTCTGTTTAAGTTTACATTAGAAATAAGTAATGGATCCATAAATATGTGCCTACATAAAAAATAAGATTCATTAGAAAAAATGGCATCTTTCAGCATAGAAAGTAAGATGCAATTGCTTCGTAGTCGTTTTTTTTCGATTTACATTATTACATTCGATAGTTATTATCAGCCTACATCCGAATCAGTTGCATGGCTCGTGGTCACGGCTAAACTGCGGAAGCAACTGGATCGAAATACCGGCAACTAAAAATCAGAAATCGTTAATCGTGAGTACCCGGTATATAGTAAAATTTATAAATTCCACTAAAATTAAAATTTCACTTCGACTTCCACTTTCAATTAAAATACCATCCGCATATCTTAGTCTTTTGAAAGTGGGAGAACTATAGTTCGACCGGAGAAGTACCACCGCCGCCCTCATAATCCGCCGTAAAGCATTACTTGTGTATCGGTTGGAGAGCGCGGATGCCGGCTACACTTTGAAGCGAAGCGACTATCTTAGTCCTCAGGAGTAGCAACGTATCTATGTTCGAGCTCAGAAGCGATTTCATTCGCTTTTGAGATTGGACGTGGATGTCTATGGGCTGCGGCTACTTTACGTCAAGTGGATTGCATGCTCTTTTGCTACTCTTCTCACATAAAGAAAAAAGTATACTTGTGTTTCTTGCACGCTTACCATAAGCACAGGATAAAAATATAGATGATATAAACGTTGCCTATTGTGTCGCTAGCATTATGTCACATAATACAATATTTACCAAAAAATATAAAAAGGGAGAATAATTAATAGTAAGAAACTCGTATTTATAAAAAATCTAACTACAAAATGTGTAATTAACAAAAATGTATTGCAATGTTAAAAGCGTGGGGTGCTTTTTCAGTGATCTATTAACACCATTTACGTAAAATATGTAGCAAACAGCATACAAATAACCTAATATTTAGTAGTCGTCCACATTCAACTTCAAGGGCTGAAGTCCTAAGCTCTTACGTAGCTGCATTGTCTCTTGAGAATTAAGTTTGTCACCTCGTTTGTAAACGTAGCCGCATCTGCAGCTGCTTAATATCAGATGGAATGCATGCTTGTTTGCTAATCTTCTAACATTAAACAACACTGGGGTTTCTCCACGCTGCCTTACAAGCATCCACGTGTAAACTTATTCACTATTCAAGTTGCTAGTAAAACATTTTAAGAACAAAGTATGGTCTGTGTAACATTCAACAGTTGTGTCATATTTGTGCCTACGAACTAAGACTGGATTACGATTTTGTTTGAAATTGTATATAGATGTCTATAGCAGCGACTACTGAAAATCAGATGCGCGCTCGCTTCCTATTCTTTTCACATAAAAAATCCAATTGTCGTCAAATATAAATACAGACACTACAGAATATGCAGACATAAAAACAGCACAATATAAATTGTCGAGCATAATGAAATCGATACAACGCTCCATAGACCAAACAAGAACGAAATTAAAAATGTGTATTAACTCCCACGGAGGCAGGTAATAAAATATGAAAATTAATTTTCACCAACGAACAATGAGCGCCCGAATCAACATGTATCTTTGCATAAACACGCCCGAACACATAAATTATTTTCCGTTCCCTCAAACAAGCGACCTATTTTCACGTACTTTATCTCTGTATGTAATCCCTCTCGGCTCTACATAGCTAGAATTTATTTTTACATTCATTGTTGATATAATAATAAATCTAACATAAGGTATTCCTTACCTTAGAACAAATAATAATAAAGCCTAAACAAAAAATGTTTATCAAGAGTTACCTCTGAAATTGTATAAGCCATCTTTTATTTGCATGTACTATATTGTGAGTATTTTTTACGAATTATTTATTTATTATTATTCACAATAATGAACATCTTTAATTATAGTAAAAGCCTAAAATAAACAATGACGGGAATACTGGCCGCATTCCCGCGCTGTCTTCTCACTAGCGATTGTAAAATGTAGATTCATTTCGAACATTTGAAGCGTGAAGCAATTCTTTTGGAGATATGTTGTTGCGGGAACACTTTTTGCGACCAATTTGTCGATTGGTATCTCCGACAATTGGCATTGGAGCAGAATGGAGAAATGAATTCTGAACATCTTCCAGTGATGGAGTAAGATACACTTTAGCAGTGGTAATGAGATCTGGAGAGTTCTTGAGATCTGTTCCATAGAAAGCAGGGTAGAAAAGAAGGTGTTAAGAAAATTGCACAATTATTTCTGTTATAACAGTATATTTTTCTCTCATTGTCATTAAACGGTTTCATTGTTAACCTGTTAACCTATTTTCGTACCGAGTAGACCGTCTTCACCCACCCTAAACAGATTTCACGTTTACGTCCATCGCGGTGATATTCATACTTCATAAAACTAAGAAGATAATATAATCGACGATAAAATCGTAGATATTACGTTAATATACGGTACCAATTAAATTATAACATGACATAAATATTTTTAAATGACAAAAGTTGAAAATTAAATATCTTATTTCATCATAAGGTCGTAGACTTGAGACGAAGTTACTATATAAAATCAGTTCACAGGTTTTTAAGGCCTTGTTGGTCAAGGTTACCCGAGAGAAATAAGTCGGCGGAAAAAACTCTAGATACTTTTTAAATCTCTCATTGATACGCATACATACTCGTATATACATACATTTCCATAAAAAGACACTTCTTAATTCTAGAATATAACCTTTAAGGTACGTTTACCTTAGAAATTAAGCACATATTGTAAATGCCTTTGAGACGAAAGCTTATCAAATTGCCCGTCACAGCAGGCGACCTACTTTGAATTGGATTATCTTGTTATGGGTCGCATCTGTGTCACTTCAAATATCTCTGTGTAACCTATTTTTGTTAAAAGTCTTTTTGGATTTTTATCAGAACATCCAGTAAGTACGTTTGGGGCAAAATTTGCGTTTTGTCTTCGGTGACACTAAATTCTAGAGACTACACTAAGCTCCATTGGCCATGCTACGGACTATTGGCGACACTACATCTACATAGTTATATCTTAAAACAATAAACAATAAACAATAAACAACTGTTTGAGGTTGGATATAGATGTGCATGGGCTGCTGATCACAGTACATCGAACATGGGTAAACTAAAGTCTGATTCGGGAGATACCATTACCGCTTACATTAGCTGGGAACTAATTCTTGTGTTTCAGTTGGAGACGTGCGGTTGCCGGTTACATTTACAAGCAGAACGACCGTCTTAGTCCTGAGAGATAGCACAACGTCCACCTGACAGGTACGATGGGGATGCAATTCTATTTGAGGTTGTATGTGAATATCAATTCGCAGCAGCGACAACTTAACATCAGGTTACGTGATTATTTTGCGAGATGATAGAAATAAAGTACGACCGGAGAGTTACTATCGTCCACCTCAAATTCTGTTGTAAAGCAATTCATTTGTCGGTTGAAGATGTGTGGTCGTCGATTACACTTCCAAACGAGGCCAACAACTCAGTCCTCAGAAATTGCAACGCATCTATGCACGTCATATAGGACTTATGCTTGTTTGAGGTTGGACGTGTCAACTATGAACTTCAGAGACGATTTACCGTCAGGTGCTCTGCACACACGTTTGCTAGATTTTCAAAATAAAAATGGCGACTGCATGCTCGTTGGCTACTCTTTAAAAAAAGAAAAGGTAAGTAAAAGATACAAGGATATCATGGATATGTAGATTATTAAATTGTGAGATAATATCTTTTTACAATGCTTTAGTCAACATGTGGTTTCGTGAGGATTTCATTGTTACGATGTTAATGAGAGCCTTATTTAATTACACAGATACATTCAACTACCATTTTATGAGAAAAAATAAAATAAATACAATGCGGAAAACATACGCGAGGAAAGCCGTTAAAACTATGTATAAATATAGTGTATCTTCTAAAGGTACTAAATGAATGTGCTTCATTATAGTTTAATATCAGAGACATTTAATTTAAAAGTGTACCTTGCTTGTAGTCACAATGCTGAATAGAAGAAAAAAACAGAACAGAATACAACAAATAAAAATACGATATAAGTTTTCCTTGAACGAGGAAAAAGCAAAAAGAAAAGGCGCAAGAAATATATAAAGGGGATCGGAAAATAAAAATAAGGGAAGAAATTAAAGAGGAAAGCTTAGCAAATTGTTCGTCGCAGCCGGCGTCCTACATTAAATTGGATTACCCACGAATGAGTTGCGTCACTTGTCTCTGTCGAGATGTCTCTCTTTTGTAAGCGTATTACTCATATTTGTGCAATTGTACGACAGACAATCGTATATCTACTATAAAGCAGTGATACGTGAGTTTTGTAAACGTCTTCCGATTTTCTTTCCGACTTTTTCGAGCCATCATCATGTTACAAAAGAATTTTACTAGCTTTGACACTGAAGAATGTCTTCATAAAGTGCCATGCATTCTTTAAAAGTAAATAATGTTTTCAAAGGATATTATTATACCTACCAATTTGCGGGTTAGTTACCCTGATATATAATTACTTAAAACCAAAGAGAGCACCTCTTAGTGGATTTTTCAATAATATAAATTTGGGAACAGAAAAGTTATGATGTTCGAATAAGGTTCATATGTATAAATGCCATCTCGATAGCATTGAGAATGTATTGGTAAGTGTTTGGCCTGTCTCGGGTTGCTATAGTAGTACGCTCTAATTTTCCGAAGTTATGTTATATATTAATAACATTACTTGTTTTAACAGTAAACAGACATCGCGAGAAAATCTACACGACTACATTGTTCACAAAGTTGTCAAAAGTGTACTCAACTGAGCAAAAGTGAACTCAATCAATCCGCAGTTGGCTAGCGTGGTAGAGGCTTAACCCTTCTGATTCTGGAAGGAAACCTGAACTTAGTAGTAGAACACCAATGGGTTGATGATGATACTAAAAAACGGTAAAAAGCGACCATAACTCACTTCTCACCTGCAAAATAAAACTAGGCCACAGAGCTTTAAGGCCGACAATCTGACCGGATTCGTGACTCGGCGCCGCCGTGAATCTTATTATGTGTGCCATTTTAGTTGGAAAACGGTAACAATTGCAGCATTGTATCAGAAACGAGTAACATTCTTTGGAACAGAACTATAGGGTTTAAAGTTTATAGATCTTTTGTGATTCAAATGTCAACCTCAACAATATTATCTGCCTTGTAATAAGTGTAAAGTTGATTTGATTTGAAGGGTGTGACAATGTATTAACGTATAAAAAACATTATTTTTATATGACAAGATAATCAAATAAACGTAGACGACACTTGATGTTAGGGGCTGCAGCTCATAAAAATCCACGTATAACCTCAAGACTGAGACCAGTTTATATCAGTTGATCTAACGTTTGCTTGCTATTCATATAAAATAAAATAAACAAAAACTATCTTTTATAGTGGGGTGAGTAGGAAATGAGCAGACCATCAGATATTGATTAGCGACTGCAGTCCATGAACATCTACAAGATGGAGTAAAATCCCATCTGAGGTACGCAATTTTGTTGTTACTCTTAAGGACTAAGATGTTCGCCTCACTTATAAGTGTAGATGGCAACCACACCTTCCAACCGAAGCAAAAAAGATCGTTCACCACCGAATACGTGATCGGTAGAGGTATCTCCCTGGTCGTAACTACATTTTACTATGACACGAACAATATTTATTAATTTTGGTTTAGATAGAACATTTGTCATCGACGCAAAACTTGGTTACAGATGTTCTCAGTCGATAGTAATGTAATGAATTTCATAACAATTTCTTAAACTCTTATAAATTAAAAGAAATTCCGGCTACACTTAGAAGCAACGCGCCGCTCTTAGCCCTCATTAGTAGGAAAGTAACTAGAAACGAGCTTAGAATGGACATCAGTTCAGTATGAGATTTTATGTAGAAGTTCATGGGCTGCAGAGTCTACTTGACTTGAAGCTATTATCCAGTTTTGCCATTTTTCACAGATAAAAACTACTTACGACATAAATACTTACTAATTGAATCATAAATACTACATAGTTAATCTATCTATGGTTAATCTATCTACACATACAAATATACTTGTAATCTTAAACTAGAATAATTCAGAAAATGTTGAAAATCTTGCCGTCCATGAGATTGTCACCTCTATCAAACTATTCTAATCTGTGGACCCAGCTTATCTAGTATATGCTGTTCGGTTCAGATAATAATACGATTTTCCCGGGGCAGAGTGCTTGGTCAAGTCAATACAATAAGGGTTTATCGACGTTACCGGGTAAAACGGATTTGCGACACATTGGCTCATTTGTGTTCTACAAGATTTAATAGAACAAGGTATGATAACCGGTGATCCTTATTAAGGTCGACACATATAAATCTATTTTGTGAGCTTCATACATACTTATTTAATTATGAATTTGGTATAAATTTTGAATATATGACGACGTAACAAGGGAAACGTATATCGTAAATTTAGGTCGTGGACCCCGAAGCAGCGTTATTATTTTAAAGCTATATTTTACGTGATTTATTATATATAGGATAGCATATAAACGTTTTGTAGTACTTTACGGCTTAATAAAACATCCTTTTTATAATAATGAATCTTAGGAAATCACAAGAAATATAAACCAAAATGAAAACTTTGTTCATGTTACTGCAGATTCCGTAATGCGGAAAGGTCCGAGAAGCAGTCAAAGAAATACAAGAATTATGAAGGTTACAGTAAAACGAGTTTTATGCCAAAAATAATATTATGACATTAAGGATCATTTAATTGATAAAAAAGCCTGAGATTGAGCCTACCTCACCGGGCTATTTTTATTTCCCATGTAATAGTATTATTTACTCAAAATTGTGTGCTCACCATCTCTCTAAAGTTAAACTGTATTTTTTTTTATTATAAATAGAGTGCTGAAAGTTTTATCCGCTTGATTTTTTCTCCCGATAAACCTTAGCCAACAGCGCTCAAAGACATTGTACTGATTTTACACTGTATCTTTGATATTCATTAAGTGCATATAAATACCTTATAACGAAGTCAAATACTTTTATTTCAATGGACTACATATGCTACAAAACATTACCTACAGGCTTTCGTAGCGAAGGTATTGTACTGAAGAGTGCCATATTGAAACGTACGACCAGACTACTGTTTTTTTTGTAATGTTATTACTTACATCGTTACAATAACAAGAAGAAAACTCTTGATTGCGAGCTATACAATATATTTTGTAGTTCGGAAGCTTCCCGTACGTGTAATACAGTGAGATTTAACTTGTAAGTGCGCGCGTGATCGAGCATACGAATAGAGTACGTACGTTACGCGCGTGAAACGTTATGGATTTTATGGATTTTTCGCATACACTTTTATACTCGCGCATTTATAATTTAGAAAATAAACAAGGTGGAAGAAAACGATTCTACGATGGCGGGCACCACTAACTTATTTATTTATTTACAGGCAAAAAGAACGGGAAACTTTGTTTTACGATTGAAGCCACCACTGGCTTAGTTTTTAACTTATTTATTTACAGACAAAAAGAACGGTTTATTACCACTTAACCAATTGTCAATAAACTTCTACCATTAAACTGTTTATAAAATAAAAAAATTGAATTGGTTGGTTCTATTGCCAATAAATTGGAACAAAAATTAAAAATTGAAAATGAGTACCAACCCTTAGAAAATCTATTTAGATTTTCTAAGGTATTTACCTTGACATATGAGAGCACTGTTAAATTGTGATGTGTTCTGGTTTAAGCAATGTGGTAAGGGCACTTTTTTGTGTATTAGTTCTTAGGGATAGCAATGCACTTGTGATCGATTTCAAGTGGGATCCCACTTCTGCATGGAGTTGGTTACAAGTGTCTTTAGGTGGTTGTGACTACTAAAAAATTGATAGAAAGCATGATAATTTTCCCATTCCTATTAAAAGAAAGTAATCTTGCATGTCAGCGTTGCTATTCGTTAAGACTAAGACGGTCACCTCACTTGTAGTTTAGCTTCACTTTGCAGCCGACTACCACACTTCTTAAACCAAAACTAGAATTTTATACAATTCATAATAAAACAATATTGCTATTCATAATAAAACAACAAATGCTGTTTTATTATGAATTGGAGAACTATAATTCTGCCGGAGATGGACCACCGCCGCCTTCTTAATCCGCCGTAAAACATTACTTGTGTTTCGGTTGGAGAGTTGCGGTTATGGCTACACTTTGAAGCGCGGCAATCATCTTAGTCCTCAGGAGTAGCAATGTATCTACGTTCGAGCTCAGATAGGATTTCGGTCGTGTTTGTGGTTATACGTGGATGTCTATAGGCTGCGACTACTTCAGGTGGTTGGCATGCCCGTTTGCTACTATTCTCACCTAAAAAAAAACAGCATTTCATACAATTCATCGATAAATCATTGAGCATTCCAAAGAGACGACTTCAGAATACTTTCAAGTTAGTTTCTGTAACGCCGATAGTTAGGTACGCTACGATGGCGGGGAATAAAGTTTTTATTATTACAAAACTTTATGAGTTATGGAATTGAATCGGTATGCCGTTTGAATGGAGTTCAGTTTTTTAATGGTTTTTGTTTGCTAAGAAACCTAACTTCGCTCCTTCGGTTTTCATGAAGTTGAAAAAAGTTTATAAGAATGTTATCCTTACATTTTTTTATGAAAATCAAGTAGAAAATGTCCTTGTAGTTTACCTGACAATAAGTGATCTTTTGTCATCTATAACCACGTTCCTATAAAACAAAAGTCCCGTTTAAGATTCATTCATTGAAGTGCAGAGATCATGTGTTTGTTTCGCTTGGCTTTGAAACCTTTGGTTTGTGGGGTCCAAGCGCCACAATAAATTCAAACAGTGTCAGGTTTGATTGCCGCCGCCGATCACTAGAGGGCTGGTTCATATCACGCAGAGAATTGCAATTGCTATTTAACGCGGGAATGCGGCTAGCGTTCTTGGCACCATGCCACATGAGTGTTGACTCCCTTTAGATTGTTTAAATTGGCCTTTTTTTAAACGCTTTTATTAGCTTCGGTCGTATGTTTGTTTGTAACGGAATCTTTGATTTGAGGTACTTCAAGATGTCGGATTAATTTGAAAATTTGTTATAATTATTTTTAAGACTTTCATTATTGAAATTCATCACAATTTCCTTGATATTGCCGGGGACAAAGCTGATCGTCCGTTATATAAGAGTGGGCAGCCACATCTTTTTACCGATAATGCAAATTCATTCACAGTAGATATAGAAGTGACTTTGGTAGTTTCTCCGTCGAATAGCACATCTAACTTTTTATTATGACTTTCTTTGCTTAGTAGAAATCTTTGCACGTTTTCAATTTTCAAATGAGAGCATAAATTATTCTGTAGAATATAAATAAAGTAGCTTATGTCACGCTTTGTAAAGTTTTTACAGTACTTTTACTTTTAAAATGGCCACAATCAACAACCTTGACATTTAAAAATATTCAATAAACTTAGACATATTTAGATTGAGTTTTAAAGATTACTATCGTGCTAATAAGACCAGATAAATTTTGTTCATATAATTTAATTTAGAGAACTAAATTTTAAATACTTTTAAAATGAACAGAGATCAAGGATAAACTATAATTTTAACTTATCTATTTTCCATGTGCATTTGGAACTAATTTATTTACTTATGTACGTATTTAGTAGGAATTAACCATGTGGAAATATAAACTTAAATATAATACAGAACATCTTAAAAGTGATTACGATAAAAGCCTAAACTGTAGATTGTTTAATCTACACCGAGACCATTTCCACGCGGCTTGGTATCTCGATCGCTAGCCACATTCCCGCGCTGAATATCAAATGAAGTTCTTCGATATGAACCAACCTACTTGTCACTGTCGCCAACAGTATTGATCAAACGCAGAACTAATATAAATCCTTTTTTCTCGGTACCTGCGAAGTAAAAGTTATAAACATTGATTCCAAAATCTTTATAAACTCAGTATTTTTGCTTGTCGTATGAGTTTTATTTTGTATGCAGAGCTTATAACATCTTCAGTTAGAACTCAAATTGCATAAAACCATAAAAACTACATATAGACCGTTACTCACGTTTACAGCCGTGAATCACGACGTCGTGTTTAGCATCTATAAATACAGAAATAACTCTTGGTTTACTACAAAAGAAAGTAATACAACCTGAAACATTATTTTTCTAACCTTTTTTTATTTTTAAAGGTGGAAGAACTACAATTCGACCGGAGAGGTACCACCGCTGCCCTTATAATCCGCCG
>DWON01009403.1:0-11425 GCA_018251015.1 Phocides pigmalion okeechobee | reverse complement strand
GGAACACTCTGTGCTCTTTTTGCCAATGCTAGGTCACATCTCGCGGACCTTTCTGGCCCATCGATTGTCCGTCCTTCGAGCGATGTGGCCTGCCCACTGCCACTTCAGACTGCAACTTTTAAAAGCATTTATATATGCAGAGTGTATTGATAAACCTCACTGTAAAGGTGGTATCCAGGTGGATACAAGAAGTCAGTTTCATTAGTCAGGATACAATGCTGAATTTTCACATAAAAAGTTTTAAAGGTAGGAGAACTATAGTTCGAACGGGGAGACAGCACCACCACCCTCATAATCCTTCATAAAGCATTACATGTGTTTTGGTTAGAGAGGTATGGTTGCCGACTGCACTTTCAAGCGAGGTGACCATCTTAGTCCTCAGGAGTAGCAATACATCTATATTCGAGCTCAGACAGGATTTTGGTCGTGTTTGCAATTGTCTATTGATATTTATGGTGGGCATACTTACCATCAGGTGGTTTAAATGCTCGTTTGCTACTCTTCCCACATAAAAAAAGGTTAATTTGGATGGTAGTACACAAGTGAGAAAATTATTAATAAGGAGTTGCAACTTGTTGACATGCCTACAATTTTACGATTATAGCTTATTGTCTACTTTCATACCCATGACCAATGAAACTAGTATTTGATATTGATATTGTAGTAGCTGCAAAACTAGGCTTCGGGATTTATAGCAACAGTTAAATCAGCCTAGCTTCTCCTAAGTAAAACCGTTTAAGCTATGCTAGAAGATAACCTTGAAATCCTGTCTTTGTAGAAGTAATCTCATGTATCCCTTGCATTAGAGCTAAAAATCTCACCAACATGAGATTTGTGCTATGCTTGTATACTATACCTGGGCTATTTTTCCCCCACAATGATTTATCTATTGGTAAGTTTTCTCATGTGTGACATATGGTCATGTTTCCTCAGATGTTTTACTCCTGTTAGGATTACCTAGCAATGACTATTTACTGTTAAACTTCCTTACATTTGTTTACTCGCTGTTAGGTTTTCTTCATGTTTTCTCAATGTTTTATTCACTAATAGATTTCCTTACAAAGTTTCACTCTGTTAAGGATCCCACACTATATTTACCTGACTGGTAGGGTTCCTAACAATGTTTTAGCTACTATTGAGTATCCTCAAATGGTTTTATACACTGTTGGTTATTCTCCACAGTATTTCACATATTGTTACAAGTGATAATTACCTTCTTATTACGCCACTGTTATCTTTGATAATTTTGAATTATCAGTATACATATGCTTGGGATAAACACTTATCTATGCAAGTACAACATTGTCTGTCTTCCCACTTAAGAGATTTGTTATTTGGTGACTGAAAGAGTAAGATATCAAAATCACTTCTACAGCATAAAAATATGTGGTAGCAATCAATTTCATAAAAGATTCTACATTTGATAATTTGCTTGAGGATCCTATTTGGTAACAAAACACTAAGTGATTAGTTTATATTACAGCACTAATTTTCATTTGCAGCTTAGCTCATGAAGTCTTTGAAGTTTATGAAGTTGATATTACATTACATTCCCATGACTCATGCAGCTTTATTTTTAATCTATATTTACACTTGAAATAGATCTATAAAAGAAAGAAAAAAACATACAGTTGATCATTATCGTTTTAGGAGTGGAGTTCCCCAAATCCTTTTTATGCTCACACTATATAAAGGAACTATTCGCAGAATATCTGGATTCTAGATTCAGTGGTCCTGTCTGTCCGTCAACCTTCATCTGTTATATATAATACTAGCTGTACCCTGGGCGCGTTGCTACGCCACCTACTAAAATAAATTTGAAGGAAAGACATTACACAAATATTTAATTCATTTTGAGTCATGACAGTGGCGCCATCCGTCGAAAATTGGTTGTACTAATAAGATTGTATTATAAATGTTAAATGAATGTATATTCACTTACTTAATACTTTAATATTTAATTTCTTGCTTAATTTACAAAAAAAGTTAAATTATTATGCACCTAAACCTTCCTCAGGAATCATTCTACCTGTTGTTGAAAATTGTGACAAAAACCCATCGAGTAATTTTGAGTTTATCACAAACATACAGATAGACAGAGACGAGGGACTGTGTTTTATAATATTTAGAGATTATAATATTTATAGACTTTATTACAAGTTTCAGTAATAAATGTGTTACATTTTAACATCGTGTTACATAAAGGCATAGATAGATAAAAATTGGTACAAAGTAATTATAGTAATGACCTTCAGACTTGTTTAGATAAGGTCACAATATTCTTTGTGAATATTACTTCTGCTACATACTGTTTTTATGATCAGTAATTGGCAATTTACTAATTGAAATATTATTGCATACTACATCTAATCATAATAATGGCATATTGCATAATTAACACTGACTGCGGCGCTCAAATCTTCTTCTTCTCCAATTTTTCTTGTCTTACAGCAGCGATGTAAACACAGCACTTATGTTCGCCCGTAATTCATCCAGATATGAATGTGTTGTACACAGGTGTGTTCCAGCCGCAAGTGCAAGGCAGTTTTATATGCCACAGGGAAAGTGTTAATCTATTTACAAAGTTGTCTATTAGAAATGATATGTTCGTAAATTTTGAGCTCTAAAGCTTTGGACCAGTATAACAAGACTGTTTTTTTCTTTGCTCCCGATGAAGAGCATTGCTAAGCACGACTAAGATACTACGACTAAAATACAAAATTGAATATTTTTTTCACTCTAGAAATTAATGTAGTGGACCTCTTTTTTTCTGCTGGCTTTTGTCTTCCAAACAAAGTTTTTCACCAGGGCGGTTAAAGCCAATTATACATTGTATCTTTGGCATTCATTATGTATATGTATGTAAATACCTTGTAAGGAAGTAAAATATTTTAATTTGAATCTAGAGTTTCTTCAAAACGCATACAAAAACATACAAAAATTCCTCTTTATAATATTACTAGTATACATTATTATTATTATTTCTATTTTTAAAATCAACTGTTATTTTTATTCCAATAAATAACAATGTCATAATGTACATACATACACTGTGTTTGTAGGAGTTTGCTTAGAAAATACAGTGTATAGTAGCTTTGTATGGCGATTGTATGCACAGATACCTAATAGTGTACGTAATAGTTTCAGATCCACTTTGAATCATTATCCGTCATTATCTGTCATTACCCGCCTGTGACGTCAAATCCCGGTGGGTGTGCTCATGACGCGAACCGTGTGCGTCCATATAAACTGTTTCCTGTAAATAAGTTCAATAACACGTATTTACGAGTCGATTGTATCATGTGACAAATTGTTTTAGGTTTTAAATTTGAATGTTATGTCAGTGGTAGTTAATTGACGTTTTAAAAGCTTTGTAAATAATGTACTTGGATAAAAAACATTTTGGTTTTGATTTTGAATTTTTTTAGCATGTCTATATAGAAAACAGGAAGGTGACTAACAGAACCAGAGATTAACGTACAGTACGAAACTCTGAACCCAAAATCTAGAAATTTTTGCACGTAGTTTCTTCATATAGCATCGGTGGGTTCAAAGAAAATCATTTTGGAAATGCCACTTCTTAGGAAGAAAAATAGGGGTTGCCAGTTTGTATGCGTAAAGCGAGTAATATTTAAGATGAACATTTGTATGATTTATTTTTATTATTTTTACCTCACCGTAGATTTGCTTTTAATACAGACAGGGTGAAATAGAGCGGCATGATTTATTAGAATATATGTATTGTAATATAGACATAGTGTTGCATGGTTCATTGGAAATTATTATAATATTACCGTTTGCGCACAAATTCAAGTATTACCCTACTATCTTAGTAGTAAATATTTATTTTTATAATTTTTACTTTCTTTATCAAAAAGTATTAATAGAATATTTTAAAATTAACGTAACTTGAATTATTTGTTGCTTATGTTTGTTAGAGATACAAATAATACATGGCGATATGGCAAAACGGGTCAATTTTCCGTCAATATATTCAACCGAAAAAAGGGGACGGCTCTCTTCAAAAAGGGACGTATGAACACGTTAAATATGGTACTGACTTCTCGGTGTCCCCTGCGTAGAGAGACACTTGCCGATACTCGACAATTCAGTATTTAGGTATTAAAAACCGTCAGTTAGGCACCCTATGGCAGATTAGTGTCGGTTCCACTTATCAGACTTATGTAGACCTATTACGGTCCATTATAGCCGGTATTTTTCATTGTTCATTTAACGCCGTGACGTCACGCTCTCCAGTGGGTGTGTGTCTGACGTATTTTCTTACCAATTGAGACTCATTTGCTTCAATAAAGTGTCAGGATGTGATTGTTGAGTATAAAGTCCATTTATGTAATATCTCTTGTTGTTTTCAATGTACTACTCGACCAACCTATGACGACACAAAGGTGACGTCATAGGTTAAATATACATATAAGTATTGAGAGCAAAAAACGGAAAGTAAATGTGTATTAATGTTTTGTTCATGTCAGTAATTAGTTTTTTTTGTTTTACTATGATAATTCTAAACGAAATTGATGTAATAAATAGTAAAGAATAATAAAACCTATTTCAATTTATGTACACATAAAATAGTATAATAAATATCAAAATTGATTACCACAGTAAAGTTTTTTTATTATATTTGATGTTAGTCATTTGTCCCTTCAATCATTTTTTCTATTTTTATATTGGTCTTTAAATATATTTGAAATCGAGGTTACTTTCCTTACCAATGTTCTTCTGTATTCACATCCGTAACTTTTATATTGATATATCTTTTTTTTACTATTTTTTTCATCTGCGAAGAGTAGCATACGAGCATGCAAACCACTTGATGTTTGCAGTTCTCACAAAAAAATAAAAATCTTTTGAGTAAATAATGCTGTGAACATGAAATAAATAAATAAACCTACTCGTTTCCTGGTCACATTGCAACGTTTTGAATATTATGATTTACTGAGAAATTGTTTTATTTTATCCTCATGACGAGAAGAGTCGAGTTTCATGTTATTTAATATTACTCAGACTCGTCATGCACTACAATAGATAACTTTATTTACGTAATTAACCTAAATGAAACCTTGACTACCTTAAAATTAATTATATAATGATACTAGCGACCCGACTAATATAGTTTATATTTATTTCCAGTCCAGTCCAGTGTCCAGTCATTACCTAGTTTCAATATAAACATCTATTTCGTACGACGACTGAATTACCACATTTAATTTCACTATTTTATTTCTTCCAATTTACAAAAAAAAATAACGTAACTTATTATGCACCAAAACCTTCCTTAAGAATCGCTACCTGTTGTTGAAAACTAAGGAAATCCGTCCATTATGTTTTGACTTTATCATGAACAGACAGACAGACGCGACGGGAGACTTTGTTTTATAATATGTAGAGATGTAAAAAGGTATCACGAAAATCCTAATTCATGTATCGCATATCTAATCAATTACATATAACGTTTTCAATGCTTTCATATCGTTCCTAGCGTCACACTAGGATTCCCCCTACTTTTTTTGCCATGGAAACACAAAGTACCCAAAAACCTAGACCCAGACAGGAATCTAAAATATATGTTAGTTCTTTTTGTCACAGGATCGACAATGGAGGCCCTATCAGATGTGCTACTACCGTACAAGGAGCTCGTGGGGACGGTGGCGGCGGTCGTGACCACGGCCCAGATGTTTGCCGGCTCCTTCATCTGCTACGACATCTACAAGCAGGGGAGCACTAAGGGCACCACATTGATGCCTTTTATTGGTGGTGTTATTATGTAAGTTTTTTTATCTTTAATACTCTTTTATTTGTAGCTAAATGATAAGAATAAATCTCTACATCATTCTATATGCCTATATGTATCAAAGTTTGTTCGAAAACTATACACCATACACAAATACTACAGCACTATATGTTTTGGAAAATATCACGCATTTTTTTCTGTTCGAATTAGGGCTAAGTTGGTATAAAAGAGTTTTTCTTTGCCTGAGACTGACGGCGGCGTTGATATTACATCGAGTCAGGATTGCGGTAGGCGACACTAAACTGGAGTTCCTTTCTCTAGACTGGAGATGCGTCGATAATTCACAAAAAAATATTTCTAGCATCAGTGTAGCATCCACGAATACACAGACATAATATACGACCCCAGTCTTATAGCGCCGATGTAACCACGGTACTTTCGTTCGCCAAATCGCGTAATCCATACAGACATGTACGTACAACACACGTTTGTTGCAAGCAAGCGCGTTACGCCAGTAATACACAGCAGTATTGATCGCCGCAGGGAAAGTGTTACATTAAATAAAACGTTTTAAACTGATATTATCGCAGAATCCACACATTATGTTATATAACGGGTACTATGTTATATACGGGAGATCTCCCTCCAGGCGGGTTCTCGTGCCTGGGGAGCGGCCGTGCTCCGGTAGTCTCATTTTCGGAGTTTATATATATGCATGATACTTAGAAAACTTCGATAGCGTGATTCAGGATTGTGATGCGCCATCTCTTGTCGAGTAGCGGAAAATCGCCACACTCACGATTTCAAACCAGTTGCAAGGCTCGTGGTGCGACGAAATATCAGCAATTAAAAATCAAAAATCGTTAATCGTGAGTACCCTTTATATAACACAATGTCAATAAAACATGATTTTTTTTATTAAAATATGGCCAAACCGTACACAAAATACCTAAGGAGATATGCGACCGCCGGAAAAATGCACAGCACTCTCAATTACTGTTCATAAGTAGTCGTAAATAAAAGCACTAAGCAAATTACTTCTTTTTTGGATTAAAATCTAACGCATTTACATAAGAAACACACATTTTGAAAAGTCTCACGTCAGATTGTGGGATGGGGGAGAGGGTTGAATAAAAACTCGCGTCTCACCAGGGGTGAGAGGTAAACAGATTTTTTTTAAAACCGCCTCACGAATATATGGACGCTCCCATAAACATCACAAACTTGGGAGTATGTATTGATATTCAGGCAGTCTTCGACTTACGTCGTTTCAAGTTACGTCGAACATTGTTTTGACACTATTCCTCAAACATACGTCAATTGTTTAGATTTCCAGCACAGGAGAATTGACTAGAATTGATAGAATTGATATAGAGGATAGAGGTAGAAAAATACGACTCGAGTTACGTCGTTACGATTTACGTCGCATATTTCGAGAACCTAACATGCCGTAAGTATGAGGACTGCCTGTACATGTAAAAAATCACATTCGGAACCTTCAGATCTGACTAAGCGATTGTCAAAACGTTTTTTCACCTTGAACACATTTTCTCGTTAATAGTATACTAATTTAAATCTGAGTCTCGGAGAGCTCTGTATCGGTCTCAATTGTTGCGTTCAGTTTCGCACTGACGCCAGCAATCTCGTTTATCTAATCAAACCAATAACTCGTATCTATTAACAGAACTGTTGAGGAAGGAACGTCATTGTACACTTGAGATGATACTTCCTTGTCATGTATTTGTATTTTTTTGAATATAGACATTGTTTTTATAATGCAGCAAGCTTGTTATGTCAGTCGTTTGTGTTATAGTCACTATTGTGTCTTCCTCATGAACAAGATAAAAATAACTAAAAACTAGTTATATATCAAATTCGTTAAACAAATTGTTTATAGATTTATTTTCTTACTGACTAGCTAAAATCACTTCCTGAGGTTTTGTATTAGTCACTGGGGCCCGCCAAGGCGTAATGGCGAGTCGGTGCTTACCGAGGTCATGGTAGTAGTCCAATTGAGATCCAGCGGCATGGGGAACTTATGGAACATCTTGTGGTTTTGGTCAATATAAGTTTCCCCCTTCCGAGGGCCGAGATACATACTCCTTCACCCCGGCCCTGGCTGGAAGTTACTACACTTTTTTGCAATTATAGAAGCGATTCCAGGTTAACCACCCACTAAAAACCCCTTGATGGTCTCCTTCTATTCTTTTAGAGAAAGCGACGTTTTTGAAACGAACGCAGCTGAAGTTCTCTAGAACGACCCTTCAATCCAGTACAACTCGGAGTAGTTTACCCAGCTCCTTGGTCACCTATCTATGCCTACGTAGGTGTGGGACCTCGATGCAGGACAACATACGTACCGAAGTTTTGAACGACTCAAGCTTCCTCCATTCATCCGACTTCTTACCGCTCATTATGCCGAAAAAGAATCTCCTTTTGGTCGCCTCTTTTGACAGGCACGAGATAACGTAGCGTTATTCTGATCGCGAGCTACAGGTAAAAATCATTTCGAAAATGTATTTAATTCTTTAAAACCGACTAAAATAAATTATATGCTATTAACCCAAAATTAAGTAGGTTCCTATTCACTGGAAACATTTCCAGCAAAAACGCTAATCCTATGGACTAAGAGAACGGGTTCCATGTATCGTATGCCCTTTGCAATTAGTTATGTCGTCCGGTTTAACCTTGGAGCCTACCTCTTTCAAGGATATGATAAAGTATACGTTAAAAACGACCTTTTTTATAATTTGATGTTGTCGTTGTTAATCTTATAAAAATTCCTCATGAACAAAAAACATTACGTTATAGACGTTTTTATTTTAACGAATTTGCAAATGCTTATGATTGCACACGTTAATTCGTGGTATTTATTGATATAGTGTAGTCTTTAAGTGAGTACATTGAACTTTCCATGAAATATTATCAGTCTTGTCTTCAATATATTGTGCAGTGTGCACAGAAATACATTTTATATTACATATTTATTTATCGTTTTTATGTAAACGTGTCAATGTACTGTGATCAAGTAGAACCAGCCAGGTGGTTAAACCGCCACGTTTGCGACTCAGGAACCACAGCCACATGCATCAAACAGCTTTAAGGAACTGTTGTCTTTTGGAGAATTGGTGTTCGTTGTGGTTGCCTATAAATGGAAAGGCATCTGATGTTTTCTTTTCTGTTTTTTTTTTGTATAATTTTTAGTGTTGTGCACTTTCCATTGGCGATCCTTAATAAATAAATAAGTAGTTGCTGGTTCACTTATATTTGAAAGAATCATCTTAGTCCTCAGAGGTAATCGATTCATCTGTGATTGATTTCATTGGACTATGGTAGTATATGTAGTTGGTTGCTGATGTCCATGATTTTTTTTTATTATGAAAGAGTAAGAAACGGACATGCAGGCCACCTGATGGTAAGTGGTCAGTGCAGCCCATAGACAACCACGTCCAATCTCAAATAGAACAGAAGTTCTATTTAAGGATGGACGCGGATGCGTTTGTACTCTTAAGGACTAAGATGGTCGCCTCCAATAATGTATATCCGGCAACCACACTGTTTGATTGTTAATGATCAATTATCATGTTGCGTATTGTATGCTCATTTGCTACTTTAAAATCATTATCGGTATACACAAGTGCCGTGTTTACGTCGGAGCTACAAGACTGCGGGCGGAAACTACGTCTATGTATTCTTAAATGCTAAACAGATGCTAAAAAATATTTGTGTGAATTGTCAGCGAATCTTCAATTTTAAGAATACAGCTCTAGTTTAGTCCCGCCCTACGCAACTCTGACTCTATGTTAAATAACCTGTTATAGGCTTAACAACTTACTTATTTGCAGGAGCATCCTAAATTTAAAATTCGGCTTCATCCTTGGAGACGACAAGATGATCCAAGTGAACTTCATCGGTCTCGCTTTAAACATTACGTACGTACTGTTCTACTACCACTACGCCACGGAGAAGATGCAGGTGTGGGCGCAGATCGGTATCGGGGGCGCGGTCTCAGCTGGCCTCATAGCGTACAGTGAGATGGAAGACCCGGCACTAGTCGAGAATAGATTTGGGACTATCATAACTGCGTTCATGTTCTACTTGATTGCGTCACCGCTCTTTGGACTGGTGAGTGACCCTATTATAGCTTACTACTTAAGGATGTTGGGTGGCCTGTTGGGTATATTGTCCAGTAAAAGCTAATTGAGCGGAAAATTATAACTACTTTATTAAACCGTCTACAAAGGTTTTCTAATTAAAGCTTAATCTAGTAAGGACTTTCCTCCGAGATTAGGTAGGAAGTACTGGTTCGTATCGTGGGAACAAGCGTTCACACCATTCTCGGATGTTTGAGATTGATCTTTCAGTTTTTTGCTTCTTAAGGTATGATCACTGATCACCGATTAAACTGTTGTTCTACCAACTTGCAGATTAATAACTTATAAATACATATAAAATGTTATTACAAATGCTCAGAGCGTCTCTCAGTTGTGCAGAGACACTCAACAGAACACGGTGATAGATATAGGGGCCCAGGATATAGTGTTTTAACTGCGACACTGTAAAAATTCTATAATCATAGTAAATACAAGAGATTTTCTAACTGTTGAGACAACAATATCAATAAATCGTTTTTAACTTCACGATTTTACACTTGCTAGACAATCGTCACTGTTCGTTAAGGACCTTTACTTCTTGACAATTGTGACATGAAATGTCAACTTTTAAGGAAGGCCTTGATGTATATCATTTGCGTATTTACAGAAAAATATAATCAAGAACAAGAGTACCGAGGGGATGCCGTTCCCGCTGATCTTCTCAGGTACCATCGTCACCTTCATGTGGCTCTTGTATGGCATTATACTGAAGAACAAGTTTCTCGTGGTGAGTACTTAGTATCTACTAATTTTAGAACTTACCATAACTTCGTCTGTATGAATTTTAAGTACCATTACATACGTACCAGCGGGCAGCGACTTTGTTAGATGTTCCCATGAACGTATAAGAAAGTCGCTTCTCACCGGCTCTATACATAGTACAAAACAAATTCGCTTCCCGTCATCTGTGCATACATCTTCCAAAGAACACAACGGATTTTAATGCGGTTTTCATCAACCGACAGAGTGGTTCGAGAGGAAGGTTTATATGTATAATACATGCACGTTATAGAGAAAAGCCGACCATTTTAAAGATTTTGTAATATGATGTCGTAAATGCAACTGTGTGAAGAGGGGTCGGGTCGCTAGTGAATGCTATTTAGAAAGTTGATTTGAGTTTTAAAATGTCGAGTTTACATATTTTAAAAGCATAAAACGATTTCAAATTGTATTTATTATAATTTGAATTAACGGTGAAGGTGACGGTCAAGCTGTGACGACACTTGCACGCCAGAAAGTTGTCTACGCCGGTCACAAACGTGTGAAGTATACCGCATCGCGTTTTACTAGCGGTGGATGGGTTATCCCTCATCCTGTCAGAAGAAACGTGCTTAACAGTGGGATAATGGAGGGTAATGGAGCTTACATATCTAGACTGAAGATGCGCCGACAATTCACTGAAATATTGTATTTTTAGAATTTATGTATCATCTCGCCCAGGGCGGCACCACCGCCACCCTCATAACCCGCCGTAAAGCAACATGTTCTTAATGTACTGTGTTTCGGTTGGGGAGGGGTG
>DWON01009402.1:0-11425 GCA_018251015.1 Phocides pigmalion okeechobee | reverse complement strand
GTTATAGTGCGCATTTCAAATAAGGCTGTATATTTGTTTAGCATTTATTTATGAAAATAATGTAGCAAAGGAACAGACCATGGTCTAGTACAGTTATAGTAAGTGCTTATTGCCGCGCAAGAAAATCAGTTATCAAGTCTATACAAATCGCGTATTCCACCACGATATACCAGCAAAATAGATGTTGCAATGGAGTTACCAAAATAAAAAGACTTGTGCAACTTGAAAATGATACTGTAACTACAGATTCAGATTTTATTGAAATGTTGCATATTCTGGCCATTTCTTATGATGTAGCGATTAATTTCTGAAATAAAGTACAAGTATATAAAAATTGTAATTAAGCACTAAAAAGTTAAATTCAATTAGGTTTTTATTACTCTTTAGTCAAAGGCCATAAAGTACACTTTAATGTAATTAAAAAGTAAAAAAGAAATTAAATGTATAAAGTAAAAGCGACCACACAAGATCTTAATGGAACTGAGTTTCAAGTTACCGGAACGTTTGAAGCAGTGGAAATGTCGTAAAGTACGAGTTTTAGCGCCGACGAGTAACGACTATTTTATCAAGCATAATAACTTGCAGAACAACTTAATTATTTTATAGTCAAGCGTTAAGTAAAACTATCGTATTGAGTTACTCTTATATGTACAAGGTTTTATGGTGATATAAATAACATCCTTACTGTTTATGTAATAATAGATGTGCCCACGACTTCCTCGGTGATGATTGAATTATATTGACAGTACTTCTTTGTTTCTTAACCGACTTCAATGAAAAAAACACTAAATAATAAGCGAAGCCCATTTCAATACAGTCCTAAAAACTGCATTCAAATCGGTTAAGCAGTTTCTGAGATTAGCGTGCACAAACATACAGATACAGGCATACAGATAAACATAAAAAATGAAAAAAACATTGTTTTGGGTTCTCTGGGGTGTATAAAAGTATTCCATTATGATTCTTTAAACATATTTGCCAAGTAGAGACAGCGATCAGTTACAGCTTTATTATATGTATAGATGAGGCAAAGATATTTGGGTGACGTCATTTCGTACGTTTTTAATTTATATGTACCTTATGAAGTGAGTAACTTTTACCGGCAGTTTTGCACAAGATTAAAAATGTCATAAATATTTATCTTATCGCCTGAAGAGTAGAAGTTCCGAACCGTTGTATATTACCGTAGTAAACTGTATTTTTTTACACTAAAACATACGATTGTTTAGAGAATGATTTTGAAAAATGCGTATGTGTGGCAAATATTTAGCTCTACAATTAAACCAATAATGAAAACGTAAAATTTAGACATTCTTTTTAAAACTCGATTTAATGATTGGCAGCTCATCGAATATTCGTATGCAGTGAGGCATTGTACGAATTATCCTACGACTTAGCTTTTCCAGAAATAACTTCAGTACAAAGTGTACAAAATTACATTTAAAGTTATATAGTTACGATGTTAAAATCGCATTTGTCTTTGTGAATTTTCAAATGCATTATTTGATTATAAACATCAATCGTGAACATAACGTGGAGTGACGTGCACAACATGGCGTGACGTGACGTATATAACGAGATGTGACGTGACTTAACGACGTCGCGTAACGTTACGGGACGTGAGGCTATGGTCTAGCGTGACGTGACGTGACGGACGTGTCACAACGAAGTGACGAGATTTGATACTACTTGAGTTTCTGCCATCACCGTCACCGAGATACTTATTTCTGCCTTTTAACAACATGGTGCAAATGTTGTTAATACTAAGGTGTTGATAAATGTACACAATGATGCTGCTGTACAGCTGCTAGATGCAGCATTATCGATAAAATTCAGATTGTTTTAAAGTAGCGACAGTAATGAGTTTCTAATGTTTGTTTTCAAACATCACTGAATGTATTAAAATTTGTACCCGGACTTTCTGTGTGATTAATATTTAAACATAATAAAAATATATTTAACAGCAATTAACACGCCAGATATCGAACTCATATACATCAATTCTCAGTATTTCCCTGTTTACGATAACAAGATTTACTTGGCAGCGGCAGCGGTTATAAAATCTGAAAAATCCTGAATGAAACAATTTGCTAAAACGATTGCAAATTCCCGTCGTAGTTTATTTTTTCTGCCACAGTTTCCTGTTTCATTTTAAACAATTTATTAAGACCAATGTTAACGTACTACGGGTAATGGCACTTCCAAAAAAAACTATTAACACCTTTACGAGCTTTTTACGATAATCTTATATATTTAGTTACGCTTCTTATGGTGTATTATAAAAATAATCTAGCTAAAAAATCTACATCAATGAAATTTCATCTATTGTTTTGCTACTATTAGAAGTGATAGTTGTATTCAATAATATTGTATTTGTATCTGTATTTTTTTATATGAGAAGAGTAGCTAACGAGCATGCAAACCACCCGATGTTAAGTAGTCCCAACCCATAGACATCCACGTAAAAAGAAAAACGCGACCAAAATCCTATCTAAGTTCAAACGTAGATGCGCTGCTACTCCGGAGGACTAAAATGGTCGCCTAGCTTCAAAGTGTAGCCGGCAACCGCACCAACGGAAACACAATTAATGTTTTACGGCGGATTATGAGAGCGGCGGTGGTACCTGACCGGGCAAACTATAGATCTCCCACCTTTAAAATGTATATTTATAGATACAATACTCTATCATAATTGAAAGTTACTCCTATACACTTTTTCCACCTCCAAGTATGATTGTACTCTAAATTTCAATAGGACAGACTAGATTTTCCAAATCTGTTAGTAAATGCTGGAGGTTTTTAGAAACAGTTCATAAAGACAACACAATTGAGAATACTCACATTTTGAAGCCTCTCAAAAATTATCACGCCTAAACCTACCTACACCTACACCTGAATAACAAAGTACTTCATGAACAATCTTTCTATGCTTTAAGACATGGCAAGTGTCGAATGATGTCTAAACAGACTGTTCTTGTTATTAATATAAAATTTCAACACGTCTATCTTCACTATCATTTAAAACTATCATAATTTTAAACTATTTTATTTTACAATCTGTGTAGTGACTTTAAACAATGAATGTTTATATTTTCTTTGCTTTAATAATAAAATGGCTTCAATTTGATAAAAGTCTCATATTATACTATTTTTTTCCAAGTTTTTTTTATTATTAGAATGCCAAGTAAAGAGATCGTAGTGTAGAATATGGGTATTTTTTGGAAAAAACAAGTGGCAGTCAAAAGTGGGAAAACTATAATTCGACCGAGGGGATACCAACGCCGCCCTCATAATCCGCCGTAAAGCATTATTTGTGTTTCGGTTGGAGAGATGCGGTTGCCGACTTCACTTTGAAGCGAGGCGACCATCTTAGTCCTCAGGAGTAGCAACGCATCCATGTTCGAGCTCGGGTGGGATTTCAGTCTTATTTGTGATTGTACATGGATTTCCATGGGCTGTGACTACTTACCATCACGTGGTTTGCATGCTCGTTTGCTACTCCCAACACATAAAAAAGATAAAAAATAAAGTACGATAAACAAATATAAGGATGGTAATGCAAATGCACTGTATTTAGTATGAAACATTAGTATTTTAAAACTTCAATTAACAGATCGTATGTGGCACTTGAACGTCGTTTAGCACTTCCAATATTATAATTGTTAGCAACAAAGGTTTTTAACGGAAATGAAAGTATTTGCTCGTAGGCGCCCGCCCACCGACGATGTTACGAAGGCATGATGGTAATTACGTTTATATAAATTTTACGAGAGTTGGTAAATATTCTTGGTTATAAAAATACCAATAATTCATTTATATTTAATTACATGTATGATCGCCTAGTGGTACGATTTTAGCCTTTCACATGGGTCTCTGCTGTTTAAACTTCTGGCAACCTTCTGAAGTTTCAAATTTATGTGCGTATTACGAATTAATTATTTACTTTAATGGTTAAAGAAAACATCATGAGGAACGCTATATACCGTGCTCGCCATCAATTCACAATGGTGTGAGTCTACCAATTTATCTTTGATCATGTGGTGGTCCATATAATAACCCATCTCATTCCGTCAATTCAGAGGAAGGTTATGATATAACCCAATACATGGCCACTTTCACCATGATCAGGTCCACCATGCTTAGAAATAGGACAGTAATAGGTTGATGATGATATACGTATAATTAGTTTTCGAAGTGATGAAAAAATAAATATGATATCGTTTTTGTTACTAGTGCACATAAATATGAGTTTCAACAAAACAATATTGTGATTTAACGTACTTACATAATATTTGAGTTATTTTAAATATTAAAAGTTATAAATATTAAATACTTATTTGTGTTAATAATTTAAATAAATTGAGAGCAATTACCTACTAAAAAAGTTTTTGGTTTCCATTGAAAAATAATTTCTTTTTTTCATGCATTTTAATTTAAGTTTGATTTTTATAAATTTGTTTTGATGCCCTGTCATTAAAGATACACTAAATGCCTTCAAATTTGAGGTATTTTACGACGTAATATTTTAACCATAATCTGCGTTTGTTGTCTAAACAAATAAAATAAAAGAAACCGGTATGTATATACATATATAAACGGAGAACAACACAAAACCGACAAATTCTGAATCGACCATCATCGTCACTTTTACACAACACAATCATTACACGTATTTTTTAAATGTAAAGTAAAGCAGAAAGTTTCTAAAAAGCTTTCCGATAGTCACAGTTTTAAGAAAGCGCGTGTGTCGCCGCGCGGCCGTGCAGTACTGACGTACAGTGCGCCTGCGCACATTTTTCTTAGGAAAATCCGTATGCGTAATAATAAATTGTTCAATATTTGTAATTCAGTCATAATTTTCACCTAGAATTGAATTGTACGAATTTGTAATTACTTTTATTCTTATATCACCTTTTAGGATATTAACCATTTAAAACATAAAGATTCCTAAGCTATACTTTTTTGTTATTTTTAAATAGTTGTTTTTATATTTGAAAAACAAACATAGTTTTTTTATTTACAGTTTTTGTTTCTTGTAGCTACATTTTTAATATACTTTATTGAATATAAATTTAAAAAATAATATTTAGTTTTGTTTTTTTCCAATATGAAGTGGTGATTTACAAAACTTGCTATATTATCCTTTACATTTTAATTTTTATACAATAAAAAAATACCACATCAACTCTATATAGATACAAAAACACGCAAACTCTCACTGTCAACTTCGAAATACGTCCGCAAACTTAACGAAAATTATTTCCTGGTTTAAAAATAATTTTCCGTGTTCGTAAAATATTTTCCTGGCTCGAAAATATTCGTTATGCAACTAGAAATGCGCGTATCTCGTCGCGCTCCCGTGCACTACTGGCATCACTACGCTATTATTTGAAAAACCAACGCATATAATAGTATACCAGTACTGTATAGACAGTACTATACACTTCACTATTATATTGAATAGAGATTACTGCACACTGAGAGAATTATGTTAATTTATATATGTAAGAGGTGACAGCCTATTAGTTAAGATTTTGACCTTTCATCCGAGGATTACAGAATTCAGAATCCAGGCCGGTTTGATTTTTCGATTACATTTTCGGACAGATTTGATTTTAAAGAATATATAAAATAATTCTGTATATTTAGTATACTATAAGAGAATTATGAATTTATAAACAGTGATAGAATGTACTTCCAGGTACGCTTGATTAGTGACCTTTGAACTTCAATCTAGAAATTGGAAGTTAAGTGGCATTGCGGCCACGAATAACTTTTCGCAAACATAAGGATTAAATCATATTCCACTACGCTAGCCATGTGCCGATTGGTATATTTCACCCGCCTTTAAAAACTTTATAGATATTTCTTAGGCGGACAGCTTTCCACAAGATGTTCTCTTTGACTGTCAAAGAAATTATAATTAATTTCTAATATGCTAGTAACAAAACTAGAATAATTAGAAGTACGTAATGTTCAAATTCGCGTAACCTTATTTGAGCTTCATTACTAAACTATTGCATTACTTATGTCAGGACATAAAACTTTTAAACATAAATCATTACTCAGTATATGTACCAGGGTACAGGGCTATAGATTTAGGCAGTATTATTTATTAATTACCACCCAGTAAAATCCCGGGCAAGAGCCAGTCTATCACAAGTCAGAATAGTAGCTAGCTCAATTCAATTGCACTGACAGGTAATTAGTTTGAACAGACTGATTAAATAAAGTTGTCACGGACCACCCAACACACGTATTCATTATACAACGTAATTATTAATTAAACTACTACTAGGAGCTTGTTTCACTGTCACTATGTAACGAATGAAAAATATCCAATTTTTTAAACTAATATGTATGTATATATCATGGCGAAATGTATACATTTTACTAAATAAAAAGTACTCACGATTAACGCTTTTTAATTGCAGATATTTTGAACCAATTGCATGGCTCGTGTTCACTGCTGGACTGCTGTAACGCGGCGGCGGAGCCCGTGATAAAGAAAAATATAACTAGATTGAAATCAATAAACTTATTAACATTTATTTGTAGACTCATCTATAGTTGTAGTGTTTCGTAAGAGATTGTTCGCGAGGTACTAAAACCTATATGATACGGGAAGGTTAGCCGGCTCAACCACAAATGAGGCGACCATCGTAGTCCTCAGAAGTAGTAACGTATCTGTTGTCGACTCCAATAAGCACTCATGTTCATTATAGGGTTGATCACAAATATCCCTGAGCGTCAGTGACCACTTACGATCATGTGAAATATATGTTCATTTGCTACTTCCATTATATATAAAAATGTGTAACTTTCTAAAAATCAATGGAATAAATTAGAACCACACGAAAGTTTTATTATATTTTGCAAGCAGATTCAGTAAGATTTACTTATTATACCAAATTTTTTTCAATATCTTCAATGATATTGATACAAGGTTCCACTATTTTTGCAGATTTTTGCAGATATAATTGAAGCACACGCTAACATTCGCCAATGGTTACCATCGCTAACGATTAATTGCAATACTAAAGTTTAATTATAAACTATAATTATTTATCGTTGACATCCGTTTCTAACATCCTAACCTCTAGGGATTTAAAGGAACAATATTTATTGCAGAAACTTTGTTCATTATACTTATTATAACACATAATATTTTAGATCTCATTAGCATGGAAATATTACAATGTTTATGTTTTTTCGTGTTTTATTATTCATGATAGATGTTTATGAAATATATTAACAACGCTTCGCAGGCGCTTATGTTATGAAGAAAAAACACGTATAAAATACAACACTCATGTCTATTCAATTATATTATACATTTAAAACTTTAATTATGCTGAATAAGTTATATTCCTATGTTTGTCTTTTATTTCAACTAGTTATTTACACTTTAAACATTTATTAACCAAATTTGTTTTAAATATGTAGCAAACGAGCATGCAAACCACCTGATGTTAAGTAGTCACAGCCCTTAGGCATCAATGTACAACCACAGGCAACCGAAATCCTATCTGAACTCGAAGGTAGATGCGTTGTTACTCCTGAGGATTAAGATGGTCGCCTCGTTTAAAGTGTAGCCGGCAACCGTTGCCTTCCAACCGAAACACAAGAAATGC
Organism: Phocides pigmalion okeechobee; assembly: GCA_018251015.1. Taxonomy (NCBI): domain Eukaryota; kingdom Metazoa; phylum Arthropoda; class Insecta; order Lepidoptera; family Hesperiidae; genus Phocides; species Phocides pigmalion. The sequence continues at coordinate 3,791 of DWON01009402.1, read as the reverse complement.
TTTACGGCGGATTATGAGGGCGGCGGTGGTACCTCCCCGGTCGAACTACAGTTCTTCCATCTTTAAATAAATTGTTTTCTTAATTTCTTTTAGTTTATCGCCTGTGGTGAGTTATCATTAGTGAAAGTTAATACGAAATCTGTTATATATAATGGGTCTATTAGGCATACAAATAGTCGTTGTTGATCGTAAATATTTGTCACAACAAGTAAATTGCCAACTCTTTCCCAAGAGTCTTTGAAAGTGGACGTTTGTTTGGCATAAGTTCAATGTTCAGTACTAGGGAATAAATGTTTCATTGTTGCACTGTTTGTGCTACTGTGCATGGGGTTGAACTGAATGTCTGACGAACTTGTGTATATGAGCCATTCCAACTTAGTCTAATAATACTGTACCGTTCTATGGCATGCGCCCTGTGAGCACCTTAGTTTTAGATTAACCATAAAGTATAAAAATGGTAACGTAATCGTAATTGTACGTAACTATCGAAAAAATCAACCTCAAACAACCTCAAACTTTTGGCGTTCCCCTCTCCACCCCCGCACGACACTTCACAGTCCCTACTTAACGTAAAAAATGCTGTTTTAAGGCTTGTAATTAAATTTTCGATGTAGATGATAGGTTTACATATAGCAAAAGTCTTATGTAACCCCCAAATTTTGTTATCATCGATTTTTTTTTAATTCTTCCTTATTTAAAAGAAGCAAATTTAAAGACGTATTCACGTCAGAATAGTTCTCGCTACACTCCCATCCTAACGCTAATGCACCGTAGAACAAACGTCATTGCGATCCCAGATTCGGTTTCGTAAAGCGACCGCGCTTTAGAACGATTTGCTCAGTTGATCTCGAAGATACATGCGATTGATGTGAATCAAACCTATAATCGATTCCAATTGATGCGTACGACTCTATTAGTAGGCCGTTCTTAGCGGTCTAGACTTGAGATTATTGGCCAGTTTGAGCTAGTACAGTAGCTTCCTTCACTGTGCAAGTAGAGCGATTTAAAGGATCAAGATAGGACATCCGTCTTTACATAGTACAATAATTCTATATTTAGCTGTACTACTTTTCATATCCCACTGCTGGGTAAAAGCGGAGTCTTTTCCCACAAATGTGGGAGGCTCGGGGCATACTTAACCACTGTACCCCTGTGTATATTGGTATTGATAGGATCTACTCTTCTGCCTGATGTTTCCAAGCCGTCTATAGGACCCTCGGCTTAACTACTGCCATGTGTACTCCGGACTGTCACAAGCACGAAGCTTACAACTATACCATCCATCCTAATTCGAATCACACCCTATATTGCTTAATTTTCTCAGAAAAGTTCCACATGAGGTCGATTGCACGTATGTTTCCGCTTCATATAAGTATCTTAGTTATAATTTTCTAGTAGACAGTCTCTCTTAGGTATTTTAGTAATATTCTTAATTTTTGACAAGATTCATCTCATGTTTTTGTATTCAATAAAGTGTCAATTCTGACACCTTTATGTTTTTGTGTAAGGATAACTACTTCAGACAAACAAAAGATATTTGATCATAAGTATGTATGTTTCAATATATTAATGGAGTTATATTTTTAAGACAATAATTTTGGCGCATGGATATTATCATGCAGAAGTCTTTAGAATAATACATTCATACAAACATTCAACCCGCATTTTAACCCCTTAGATTATCAAAATAATTTTGTTAGTGCTCACCCAAACTACATAAACCGTCTATCTGCAAAATGCCAAGGTTCTAAATTCAATTGTTTCGTTGCTCTATGATCTGTGGATTCATCAGACACCTTACTTTTTTATTTATATCGTCAGCCTCTACACTACTGTCTCTTCTCTAAATATGTATTATAAAATTGTCTGTTCATGATAGACTCAAAAATATTGGATAGATTTTCTCACAGTTTTTAACAATGGATAGAATGATTGCTGGATAAGGTTTTGGTGCGTAAAAAGTTAAGTTTTTTTCTTAAATTGGGCGAGAAATTAAATAGTTAATTATCAATATAGTAATTCAGGCGCTGCTCGAAATAAATGTTTCTAAATTTTACTTTTTGCAACTAGGTAATACTGGATGCATGTATGCAAGAAAAATGTAAACTCTATTACCCAGGCGAAGCTTGGCCGGGTTACTAGTTTGAAATAAACTAATGTTTAAATTCCCTAATAGTCCTCATAAACATTTAATGGTATACAATTTACAATTGTGTAGCAACAATAATAAAAAGGCACTCTGCATGAGCCATTACATCTGAAATATATATGAATATTTCAATATACGTAGATAAACTTTCGTACAATGTGTTCGTGAATGATTTGAAAGGTGGAAGAACTTCAGTTCGACCGGGAAGGTATTACCGCCGCCCTCATAATCCGCCGTAAAGCATTACTCGTGTTTCGGTTGGAGAGATGCGGTTGCCGCCTACACTTTGAAGCGAGACGACCATCTTAGTCTTCAGGAGTTGCAACGCATCTCAACCTTAGAGCTCATATAGGATTTCGGTCGTGTTTGTAGTTGTTCGTGGATGTCTATGGGCTGAGACCAATTAACATCCGGTGATTTGCATGATCGTTTTCTACTCTACTCACATAAAAAAGCATTATAACCATAATAATTTGTTTGCACAGAATAGGAACATATTAAGATGTTGATACATTCATGATCTCTTATTCTGCTAATAACGCAATAGCAGGCAAATGTCAACAAGTCCCCAGTAATATATTCATGTTCACCTTGCAGGTGGTGTCGTGGCTATATCATGTTTCTGCCTAATCGCCTGTGTTTATGTTAAATTCCCGTTACGATGCGTTGGACTAAGACTAGCCTATACTGCATTTAATGCATGCATTTAATGTATACTCTAGTATATGGATTTCAGGCAAAAAATGTAGATATATCATTACGTTTTGTTTTTGTTGAATTAGCTTGAAAAATAAGTATTTGATAATACACAAGTCACATAATTCTTATGTAGGTACATTTTCATTATTTTTTTTCTTACCAGGAAACTGTCTGTACCATTCTGTTTTATTCTAAGAGGCGATAGAAGTGTTATTCGATCGGGGTGGTACTTACGCCTCCCACATAATCCGCTGTAAAGCAACCCTTCTTTCAGTAGGACGGGTACGATCGCCAGCTACAATTAAAAGCCAGGCGACCATCTCACTCCTCAGAAGTAACAACGCATTTCCGCACGAGTTTATATGGAACTTCATTCCTACTTGAGGTTTTACGTCACGAGCAGCGACTACTTAACACTCTGACTGCGGCGCTCATATGTAAGATCGGATCAGCGTGGCGGGAGGCGGCACTAAACTGAAGATGCGCCGACAATTCCTGAAATATAGTATTTTTTATCCGTGTATCACCTACAAACACACGTCATGTCCGCCCCCAGTCATGTAACGCCGACGTAAACACAGTCACAGTGTCCAACGTAACAGCACTGTTGTTCGTCCTTAATCCATACAGATTTGTAAGTACAACGCGGGTGTGTTCCAGCCGCAAGCGAGTTGCGCAGCTGCACACGTACACAGCAGTGTTGTAGCCGCAGGGAGAGCGTCAACAGCATGCCGCTTGCATGCTCGTTAACTACTTTCTTGACATAAAAAACAATATACTTGAAAATTGCCATTAAGTAAGAAATTATTGAAATGGCGACTTAGTTAAATTAATTTGCTCAAAGTTTATATTATTTAATAATAATAACTGAGATAGGCGACGTGAAGAGGCAATAGGCCCCTTTAATTGCCCCGTCGGGTCCTCGTTAAGCAATTAAGGACCC
>DWON01009401.1:0-11425 GCA_018251015.1 Phocides pigmalion okeechobee | reverse complement strand
TCATTTCTCTAGACTGTCTTTGTATTATCTACGAATACACAGACGTACTTTCCGGCCTCAGTCTTGTAGCGCTGACGTAAACACAGCACTTTTGTTTGCCCGAAATTTGTACGTACAGCGTAGGTGGGCACAAGTCGCAATCGTTTTGTACATCGCAGGGGAAGTGTTAAGCCTCGCCACAAAACGTGGACAGACTTTTTTGCTTCCGAGCACCAGGGTCCCGTTTCATTATGTCGCTAGCGTAATGGGAACATTTGGGTAAAGACTCACGTGCGGATGTTTATTTAGTAACTTTAATTAGTATACATATTACTTACATTACATTATTTGTGTACTATGTAACATTACATGTAATGAAAGTTTTAATATACTATCTTTTGCCCGCGTTAAGGTCGATATTACGGAATTTAAAGTTTTGGCTTTTTATAGTGATCATTTACGTTGTATCAAAGAACGAACGAAAGAAGAATACCCATATTTGTATCCCTACCTTGAAAAATAATAATTTCCGTCTAGTAAAATGAAGCTATATCAACCAATACAATGTCTGATCTATTTCTATGGAATGATAATCAAACTCGTTCAGCCTTTGTGATAAGAATGCCGAACATACATTCGGAACAAACATACAGCATTCCGCATTTATAATAATAATAGTAGGATGTATACACGAATTAAAACGAAGCTTTTAATAAAGAGTCACTGTATGATAACAGTAATTTAAAAAATACGACGAAATTGTTTTTGAAGTCGTTTAAAACCTTATTCTTTTGTTAACAATATATTTTATTAGATGCAGTATTCGGGCATGAAACAAAATGTAATGTTTTATTATAGTTGAGTCCTATCGATCGCCGCGTAGGCCTACGGAGCACTTATAAACTCTCTGTTGAAATCTTTGTTCTCAATCTACTGGTGGTGCGGACCCCGACCTCGGCTGAGACGATCCGGCAAGAAACTTCGTGATAGTGTCGAGTGTATTTTTTCTTTAACATAATGTAATGTATGGCTCTAAAGTGTAAAGAGAGCTAACCTCTAAGCCAGCGATGAATTAACTCTTTTGATGTTGCAAAAGTACATATGCCACGGTGACGAAATAAAAATAAACTTTGAGACCATTGGTCCGTGGTTTCCGAGAGCAAACGGATGCTAGGTGCTAAATCTCTAGCGGTTTAGCGGTCTAGGAGTTTACTAATTGTTATAATATAGAAGGAGGAGGAGAAGGATAGCAGAAATAGCAAAATATATTTACAAATTGTAGTTATTCTGATGTATGTTTAAACTTTACTACTGTTATTATTATCAAAACTCGTTTGATACTTTTGAATAAAGGCACTAACAAATAAATTAATTTTGTGATCAATAAATATTGACCGATGCAGCTGGTAAAAGGTAATATAAATTTGCAGCGCGTAAACTCTCAAATGCGGGAAGTTCAAAGCAGTGTCAAACGCGCGAAATTTAAATAGCCATATGTTTTCCTGAAAATTTTCAAGTTTCTGCGCAATTTTCTTATTTTGTTTTCCCCAACAACCTTCTACAAAATATTAGGAAACTTATAAAAATATGAGAATGAAATCGGTAAAGAAATTCTTTACTTATTGCGTGAATTTAGTGCGGATATATTTCTTATATTTTTTTGTTCAAATTTACACGTGCGTTGATTTTCTCAATATATAATATTGACATGCTGTTCTTTACTCTCGCTATCACTCGAGAACGGCTGGACCGATTTTGGTAATTTTCATCAACTCCCGCTGCAAGCGCCATCTGCCAGCTGGTTCTGCCCAACGCCGGCGAGTGGTACAGCCCTCGTCAGGCGTGCGTACTGTGGTTGCATGGCAGCGTTAAAGAGGAGTTTCTGAAAGGTTAGCGGATCAATGATCATGATACCTGTCCTTCCCGTGTAAGCGGGGACGGCGACCGTTCTGACGCTAAGGCCTTCGCTCTTCTCTGTGGTGGCAGCGGCTGGTTCGAGGCACCTGAACCCTTTCCGACGAAAGGGCCAGGTCCTAAATCTCGGCAGGCATCCTCCTATTAGTCGCCATTTAGGACAAGCAAGAGGTACCGTATCTCTATTCTGGTCCCGCGCTACAGGGACAATAAATTGAAACGTGTGTTTGACATGCACAGAACTGATGACGCAATATATATATATAATATAATTGAACCATTATTGAACTTTAAGACTTATTTTTAATTTTAATGCAGTACGAAGTTCGCCGGGTCTGCTAATATATATGTATATAATTTACGTACACTTAATAAATGTCAACGTTACAACGTATTCATGATTTCATCGGTTTTAAGCGTCCTGTTGTCTAAGATTGAACGGGAGAATAAAACCGACGTGCAAGATTCCAATCGAAGTAAGTGTATTGTCACGCACGTGGACATAAGTTATAAACTCTATTTATAACCAAAGTTCCACCTGAACTAGATCACAGATGCTTTCAGATCACAAGGGACATGTAACTTTACATTGATATAAATGTGCAACCACATCTCACCGAAGTGCAAGCATTATTTCATGTTAGAAAAGGATGCGGCAGCAAGTACATGGTCTTAAAATATTGGTTTTATCATCACGTATATTATGTACAACAATAATACACATTATTATTGTTCTAATTAAATATTATGTATAAGTGGTTTTTTAATATATGTATATTTTATTCATGAACCTTAATATAACAAAAACACCTTAAAACTAATTATAATAGAAACCTAACCTTCACAATCTGAATGGAGTCGGAGTCTATGTAGTATGGTTCCAAGTGTAATTCCTGCGATGAATAGCGATCATAATTCTCTGCGCAATACATGAACCAGCTCTCTTGTCTCCAGAAATTTCGATCAAACGAGGTGAATTAAGAATGCTTCGGTTAATAATACATATGATTTTAAACTTAAAGCATCGGGGCATTTACACATTTTGCTATGTAACGGGTAGTCACGGTTAACAATTTTTAATTGTCGTATATTTCAAACCAATTGCATGACTCGTGTGTGTTTTAACTATCCGTCAGTTGAAAATCGTTAATCGTAATTACTCTTACATAGTAAAATTAATAATACAATGTATATATGCAGGTAATATATATTATTATGTTTGTATATTGTGCCCTTTGTTTCACCAAATTGCAGTTGTCTCGTACATGAAGTCGATATGCTCGCATGTCTGTGTCGATGTTGACATGACGTCGAATGTACGATGAAATTAAATGTCATCCCTCCAATATCTGTTCAGCATCAACCCGGACGTACAAAGTTTCAAGAACGGCTTAAATCTTATTTCCTGTACGATTTTTGATGCCCTGTCGCGTAACGAACGCTATACTGAGCTGACACGTAGGAGGTATCAGGTTCGATCCGCGCTTGACAGATATCAAATTTATCTCTTTACAAATTTGGACTGAATTTAGATATTTTAGATATAGGAATAGATTCTCATGGCATACTGCATCAAACTCATGATATATTTATTACATGGCTAATCAAAAAGACATGCGCATGCATATGTAATGATGGACATCTCAAACGCCTAGCCTCTAAATTGTAATACAGATATTTTTATAGGAATAGCTCACTTGTATTTGTTATATAAATTATTATTATTGTTATTATTTGTTTCTCTTTTCGATCATTTCATAATGTTGATTATAATTATATTATTTAGACATTATTGTAATATTTCAATTTAATATCAATGCAATTATTTAAAACTTGACTTAATTGTATTTAGATGTAATTAAGACATGATGACATTAACTTGAAACTGATAAAGTTGCCCACCGCCTAGCTCGGTAAACACGCTCGATTATATGTATGTTTTTGTGATAACTACTATTTTCTAGGCAGCGTGTTTTATGCAAATAAATATTATTATTATGCACTGTTTGATATCAATGGAATATCTGTTTGACCATTAGAAGGGCCCGAGAGATTTAATACACGATACAAGTGCTATAATTAAGTAATATAATGACAGAATATATTATATTTACTTCTAGTTCCTTCTTCCATTGCTGCATTGACTTTTTAGACTATAAAGATTTTATTCGAATAATTCAGTCTGAAAAGTTATATGAACGTAAAAAATTAGTATATATACGTATGTTTATATACTCATGTTTAATCTTTATACGCACACGCGCAGAACAATCTATACGATTGTTCTGTGCGTGTGTATGTCACTGAACTCGTATAGTTCCTGTCTTCGGTTGGTTCCGAGAATGGTTCTCAATTTGGAACTAACAGGTGGCACTGAAATCGGAGGCAAACCTTATATTTCCGAACTTGGAGCCATTAGAACCTGGCATACTTCCTGGAAAACATGACTTATAGATTTTTTCAGAGCGGCAATGTCCGCTGAGCTCACTAGTGTTATTTGTATTTATTTGTCTTATTATAATCGTTGACGTGCCGTGATTTCACGTAGCGGGTCCCGCGGAAGACCAGAATAACGCTGACCGGGACCATGCATAAAACCTGACGTTAAGTAGTCGCAGCCCATAGACATCCAAGCGCAACCACAAACACGACTGAAATCCTATCTGAGCTCGAACGTAGATAGGTTCCGACTGAGAAGTAAAATGGTCGCCTCGCTTCAAAGTGTCGCCGACACTCGCACTTCTCCAACCGAAACACAAGTAACGCTTTACGGCGGATTATGCGGTGGTACCTCCCCGGTCGAATTATTTGTTCTCCCACCTTTGCATACATCAAGAACACAAATGTGCCTCAAGAAACCTAATCATTTTGTTTATTCAATTGCATATGAAAGTGTTTCCATTACGAGCAATGTTTTTCGTCATGTCTTTCTTTATAGCACATGCAATGCATGTATACGCTTGGACTTAGCTCCTTGGAATGTAACCACTGTGGCAGAAATAACTAGGTTTCGTGGTAATAGTTAAATACTTTCACGGTTGAACGATTAACTGCTGCGTCCTCAAGATTCATGTTCAACCGATACAATGCTTGTAGCAGACACATATCTGAATAAATATCTAAGTAAATAAGTGTTTATGTATTTTTTTATTTATTTCACGGCGGATAATGGTACTAATAAGTATTTCCACTTTTCATTGCGTATTAAAAATATTAAGAAGACTTGCAAAATGAACAATAGAAGAGTTACGTGGATAAAGGCAGCATCAATCAGCAAATTACCTTAAAAAGCTCAAGCTATTGAATTTTTATATCTTTTTATCTTTTCACCGATATTACTGAGCTCACAATGGAATTATTAAAAAAGTAGAAGCTTTTCAATTGTATGCCCGTTCCACGGTGCTTTTTACTTTCTCGTTTTGAACCACTAATAAAGCGAATGGTCACTTTGACGTTCTGCTATTATGTGCTACGTCTATATACATTTTATAGCAGAATAGTGATGCTGTATTCTGCTTTAACAATTTGACTGTGGCGCCATCTGTCGAAAATTGGTCGTACCAACTGAGAAACCTTCGTGGGCTCATGCACAACAACTTTGCTAAAGATCATCATATGATCAAATGCATAGTTTACGATTCTATAAAGGACATACAGACAAACATTCATTTTTATATATAAGAAGAAGATTATCATCGTAATATTTTTATAGAACAAGAAATTAAGTTTAATAATGACAATAATAAAAATAAAACTAAGATTAAAAAAATAAATAAAAAAAAATTGTCGAGTGAAAACAGTTCTAAAAAATTCAATAAAAATATAATGACTAAAGTATGTTTAGGCATAAATAAATTTCTTTACGGGTTCATTTTTGGAGTCAAATTAGTAATAATGTGCGTTGCATATTTTTTATTACAATTAAATATTAATAATTACACAAAAATAGATTTTAAATAACATCATTTACAGGTAAAGTAAAAAAACTTACAAATGGCCAGACTTTGGTTGTGTAAAAAGGCGTATTATAAAACCAATGATTATCTAAATGGTAAACTCATATGGTCTGAAACGACTCCAGCTCCACTTGCTCCATTACTTTTAGTTATTTGTAAATTACATTTTAAAGATAATAAAGATGTGTGTTTTGGAGTTTCTTTCCCCGACTCTTCTCCAAAACGAAACACCTTAAGAGTCAGCCGGTGGTAGTTTATTGAAGTTTAAAATGAGTTCTGTAAAGACTCTACTTTTAATAAAAGTATTTTGATTTTGATTTTTGATTTTGAGACTAATTCTTTGAGCGAAATACAAATGCGAATATTTAGCGTGGTACAATTAAAACAAACAAAATAGACTTGCAATCAGATTTCTGAAGCCATATATTATTAATTTTATCGTATCGTTTTTTATTGTGCACGAATATTTTTGGTATTTGTCTACGATATGTGGAAAATATGGAAAAGTACTAACTAGGTAACTTTATACACTTTCTCGTGTACCTAAATCCATATAAAGTTGTTATCGCCTCACAAGAAGCGAATATTTGGTTTTACTTTGAATTGATTTTCATTTTTTAATATTTTTTTATTCAATCAGAAACATATGGTTGTTTTTAAAATTAGGAATGACTGATTAAAAGTCATTAATAATCATTAGTATAGTATATATTTGTGAGGTTACATTACGAGGTAAAACTTTTTCAGAATTAATAAAGTTCAGGGAGATATGTAAAGTTTCGTAGCATGTCTTATTAGAGCTAGAATTTTTACAGCGTAATACAATTTGGGTTTCGTATAAAATATATTGTTTCTGTTTATATTTAAGCAAATGTCTTAAGATACTATGATTAGGCAAACATAACTACAACTATGTATCATTAATTAATAATCGGAAGCAGTTGTATTCATTTTTTATTTATTATGTAAAATAAATAAATTTAGTTTTCATAGGATTGTCTGATAGTTACCCTGTAACATAGAAATAAGAGGTTGACATTTTACACTAAAATAGAATTTAATGATGAACATTTCAAGTAAACGTATCTGATATTTTTACGTTTGAAGATCGGAAAAAATAAACAACTGTTTTTTTCTTTGTAACGAGCCCAATTAAAACTTACGTAAATAATTAAGTAAAGTGTTTCCCGAGAAATCGAGATGATTCGATGAAATTGATTAGTGCCTTCTGTGGAGCACGGTGCTGTATAGTAGAGGAGTAAAACTGTTGTGGTTTTAAAGGTGTGCTAAGGTAGAATACATTTAATCGTAAAACTGTTACTGTCCCGTTATATAGCAAAATCTCTGCTGGCTGAGGAGACCTCTTCCTTCCTTGATTAGCTTTAGACCCAAAACATTTACACTGACCGAATACATATTGGTACACTTCACACACCTATATGAACTTTATCACGAATTCTCAGAGTAGTTAGTGTTTTCACGTTTTCCTTTATTGTTTAAGCGAGTAATAATAATTTCTAATACGTCGTAACTAACATTGACATGTAAACGATGCGTAAAATTAACCATTAACTCTTCCCGTAAGGTTCCAAAATACTAACTACAAGTCTATCGCTACTTCTTTAAATATATTTATACAAAATCTACTTATTTAGCCAAGACTTCATTGTTACTTGGGGTTGCTTACAGATGATTAGTGGCAATGACCACTCAATACCAATATGTTTTAATAATTGATATGGTTAGTGTCAATGAAAATACATATCTACCCTTGGCACACACCATCGAGCCAACGTGCCAATGACGCGCATCAGTTCTTGATAATAAAATTATGTATTTGGAATATCATAAATGAACTTATAATATTCTATATTAATTTATTTCGCGAAGCCATTGTATATTTGTGCCTAATATAAGTAAAGTACGTAGGTCGTGAGATTTGCACAGCCATTATAATTCGTGACAGAAAACTAATTCAAGAGATTTTGCTCACGAGAATTCTATTTACTTTTCCTAGCCCAGTATTTACATTGGAAGGAAATCGATAGCAAGGAAATTCGATGAACTAGATCGAGCTCTGGTCACGAAACCGTTTTAGATTGTCGAAGTGTTATTCAACTATTCTACTGCCTTTTTCACGTTTTTACAACAAAAATAACGATTTCAATGTTATTTGTTTTCCGACGGCGGCGAAACGCAAAAGGGGAATTGTTACATATTTACTTCGTAACTAACTGCCGGCCTCGTTTTTGTTCTCGTGGGCCAGAAGTTTAGCGTTTTCTAACAGCAAAATGTTCTTTTAACATCTTATGTACACAACCCGTAACTTTAAATTGAAGCAATCCTGTTTTTGTATTTATGGTAAGGATTTATGAATAACTAGTTCTTTTTATTTAAAGATTAATTGAAATGAAACGAATTATTGTTATTGTTATTATAATAAACGAATTATGTTAAGCATTTTTGAAGATTGCGCGCACAAACGCCCAGACAAACAGACAAAAATTCTAACTATGGTTTTGGCATTTATAGCAATTATAAAGGTTATTAATAATAGTTTTTCTCATATATCTTCCATGTACAGACACAATTTTATTATTTGTATAGATTCTTAAGCATTTACATATTTTTCAATTTTAAAAATAATTTTATATAAGAATGAAGTTATACAGTTGCCAATAAATAGAGCTGTATACTAATAAGAGAATACACGAATGTTTTTAGCAACAGTTATACTGATGTCTTATTACTCTGTGGTTAAAGGCGCTGGTCTGATAATTAAAATTATTTTATAATGTAACATATTGTGTTGCTGTTCGTTGGTTGTAATAAATGAAATAAATACACACCATACTGGTGATAATTCTTTAAAGTACGATATAAAATAATTTCGCTTTATAATTGTTAAATATAAAAGACAAAATATTGTAAAACTTCTATTAGAGTGTGTTACGTTGGTATTTTTGTAGAGTTAGTTTATTGAAAAAGTTCGCCACCTTTACATGTATTAACTAATTTACAACTTCCGTTACCTGATTGTTATTTAACTATATTTAGATACTTTCCGCTCGTAATGTCGGAGCGCTATGTCACCGGAGTCAGCTAACAGGTTCCGTTTTCCTCACAAGCCTGCCAATCTATCAGACATTTTAAACGAAACAAAGCAAAGGAAATTTTGCTTTGTTTCGTTTAAAATGTCACTCATTTACCCTCGAAATATGATCAATATAGTTGCACATAACATGCTTTCAGTCGTCCATTTCAGTGAAAATTTCATAAAGTAGTATAATATAAAAATGCTTGTGTTATGCGTTTTTATATTATTTATGTCGTTATGCTATATACACATTCGTTTGCTGCTTGCGTAGGTCAGAGGCAATTAGTATAAGTATAAGTAGTAGGACATAATTAAGCTATGTCTAAGCTGGTAGGAGTGTGATCAATGACCATTAGTAGTAATTTTATTATTCCGCCTCTCGAGGAGCTTGTCAAGCAGCCGGTTAAATTTGTTATTGATAAAGAACAATTAAACCTTGACGAAAGCCCGACGGATACTTTCCAAACCACGTACGAGTCGGCCGCTGACCCATATTTCAACCAATAGACTTTGAAGCAGCCTGGCGGGGCCCTAAGGCCTAGTATGGCGAAAGACCCTTTCCTAGCAGTGGAATATAAAAATGGTCGCAGCCTAACGCATATACGCGCTCGCGTAAATATCATTATTAAACAATTCTACGGCCTTGGTCTACGATTCTACGAGTAACGTCTACGAAACGCAACTTCACACAAAACTTGATTTTAAATTAAAGAATCGTTTCTTATTATCATTTTTACCTACTAAGTAAATGAAGCAAATTTATGTATAAATTTGTATGTTATTTGAAGCTTTGATAAGATAAAATACTTGAGAGAACGTGCCAGTATTACTGTACTTATGTAGGTACTCTACCAAATCTTTCACTTCGTTTGCAAATACTATGGCTTAATGGCTTTCCTTTTGACCTGTTTTCTCCGAAAAAATAATAATACTGAATAAGTCGGCATTCGGCAGACTTTAGCGTAGTTTGTCGCATTAAGCCGCGGAAATAGCAAAGAAACGTTTTTCGGATATTTTCAATTTAACCAAGTCTTATCAAGAAGTAAACGCTATTATTGGTGCCTTTGCTTTTCGAAGAAAATGGATTTGTGTTTGATTAGATTTGACCTCATGATATTTACTTGACTTATTTATCTTTTCCGAGAATGGTCTATTTGTAATATATAATAAGAAGTATTACGTGGAATAAACGTCCTTTGGATAAGTTACTGTCGTCACTCTTTACTTAGCTTGCTGAGGTTTTGCCTATAGTATTTCACTGTATGTTTTTCTTTTAATTGGTACAATGCTTCATTTTAATCATCAATTCAGCGCTGTTCCATTGATGGTCCCGAGTGTTAAGGTTTCGGTTCATAGAATTTTAGATTATAATTCAAGTGATATGATATTAGACATTATTCAGTAGGCCGTGGTTACCCACGATGTGATACTTCAAAGAGTTTTAGCACTTTAAGGGTGTTCATTAATGAACATCTTAAGCTTTGTTGTCTATGTTAACATCATTTATTTTTAGCGTTATTAGAGTAAATTTCAGTGTTATTTATTTAACTAGGGTTTTATTATATTATCTCGTTACTTAGACATTATAAGTATGTGATAAAGAGCAAAATGATACGAAATTCGTCTGTATAAAATAAACATTATAATTAAACTTGTGTTATTGGATATTTTGATTTTTTTTTTCGGATTTTCTAGCCTGACTCCAGTATGGATAATTTAGTAAACACACTGACCTTAAATATTAATAGCAATACATTCATGCAGTACTACTTAAGTAGAAAACTGGGCGAATAGCTTGAAAAAAAAAAACAAATAAAAATGAGAAAGGGAACACTAGATTTTGTGTGTATTTTATTAATGCCAGGATACATAAATTTATTTTTATTCTGAATATTTCTCAATTACAACAGTTTTTACCCGCAGCTCGTTGTGAGTACGTTCAAAATAATGAAATAAAAATATTTGGGTAGCGTATTCTAGTGTTTTGAAGCACTTTGAAATTTATATTCGGTAGGGAACAACAATGTTCGGCTATGTTTGCAATACTATTGCATGTGTCGTTTACATAAACGTTTCAATTAGTTAGAGCCAATTTGAAACTATTTGTTGTGTAATTCAAGTCTGCATATATAAAATATTTACAAAAAGGAGTCCGTGTTAAACGCGGGAAGTGGCGCGTTGTATATGAATGTAGTAATATCGCGAAGTTCAGACTGTAATGTCGTAAAACAAACATGCGATAATTTTTCGAATCGATTTTATCATTGGCCATACAGCCTTTAATTTTTTTTAATCATGGATAAAGTACTTTAAAATATTGATACAAACGTTTACAGAATACTTTGCTACGCACCGAGGACCCTCGATGATCGCGAGTACCCGATACATAGTAAAATGTAGAAATTAAAATGGAAAGGTGGAAGACCCGTTAGAACTCGCCCGGGGCAGCATCACCGCCACTCTCATAACCCGCCGTAAA